>PVKA01006686.1:0-82074 GCA_004027165.1 Ctenomys sociabilis | reverse complement strand
AGGGGAGGGAAGGAAAAAGAAAAGAAAGTTCTAGAAAGCCAAAAAAGAAGAAAAGAAAGAAAAGCAAAGTGATGAAAAATAGGTGAGAACATTAAGAAACAAGAAATTACAGGGAGAAATACAAAAGGTCTAAAGAAACCAATAGAAATTCCATAAAGATGAAAAAGAGATGAACAAGGAAAGACAAGAAGAAAAGAAACTGGAAGTGGAAAAAAACCTTCACAGGAAGGTGAACAAGGGAGGGGAAAGAAGGGAAAAATGATTAAAGAAGCAAAGAATGGAAGGGAAGATGGAAATAAATCTTGTGTAAATAGGAGAAGGCCAGTAGGTTTGAAGGAAGGGAAGGTAAATGAGAAAAAATAGAAATTGAGATATATCATGTACAGGTACAAGTTCCCTATGATGAATGTGAGCACTATGTATGATAAACATGCACTAACAAAATATTTTAGAAACCAGAAGAAAAGCAAGGAAACCCACCAGATGCTGAACTTCTCAGCAGGACATTTGGGAGCCAGGCAAGTTACACCAGTTATCTGTGCTCTGAGAGAGAAGGTCAAGAAAAAAAAAAAAAATGTCTCGAGCCATCAGGCCCAAGGGCCTCAAAGAGGAGCTGGGGACCACAGAGCACAGCCAGGCAGGACAGTGTGGACAGGCTCCAGGCCTGGTGGGATGAGGCTGTGATGGAAGTGACCTTTGGGGCCTTGGGAGTACAGCATTGCAGAAGATTTATGTGGCCAAAAGATGCACCTAGAAGGCCAGAACTTGCTCAGCTTGTGACTTTTTCTGCATGCTATTTCCCAGGACAAAATCAAGAGACATCTGTTAGGAAAGAAAACAAGAATAAGAAAGAAGTTTTATGGTAAATACATTGACTGTCTTTCCCCCAGGTACCACTGAGCTTTGTTCTGGACTCTGACTGTGGAAACATGGTGTGGAGTCCACTCACACCAGAACTCCAGCAGTTCTGCTCTGTGCATTAACCACTCACCCTGCTCACATGTGCTTCCAGGCCCTGAGTTCATGGACACAGGACCTGAGCTCTGAGGGAGGGCTCCGTGGAAGTAGATTGCACTGTCCGCTTCTCATCCACTACATCCACAGGAAGAGTCTAAACTGTCACCAGAGATGCCATCCAAGAAAGGCACAAAGAGGAAATGGTGGCCTGGGAAAACAGAGTGGTTTTGAGCATCTGGAACCAGGCTGTCCTTCTGCCACTTGTCCACAGAAACTGACCCAGGTGACCAGGGGCTAAACCATAATGGGTTCAGAGATGCCCAGTCTCCTCCATCACTGTCGCCAAACAGCAGTACAGGCTCCCTGGTGAGATTAGTGTTATAGGATGGGGAAGGATAAAGGTGCCAGCAGTGACTTGCCATACCCTTCTGCTCTACCACCCCATATGAGCAGCCAAGACAGAACATTCTTTCTATGCAAGCTCCTCCCTTCATGCAGTCCTCAGGAGGCAGGACGTATGAAGGCCTCAGCTCTACAAATTGCTATGAACTAGACAGGAAGTGACACATGAATGCAATTACAACTGTTTCTGCAACAGTTGGTGGCATGGTCTCTACCCATGGCAAGGAAGGCTGTGGATGGGGACCTGGTGCCGAGGAAGGGATCATCCATCATCCCTGCCACTGTGCTACTTTGTCCCTGTTTTGAGACAGAACATTGGATTCATCACCTCTCCATGGCTGCCATTCAGAACCCAGGCTCCACCCAGGTGGGCTTCAAATGCTTGGGCCACAGGCTGCACAATCCTCTTTGGGACTGTCTTCTTGTTTCCCTATGTGCATTTGTTCTTGCCCTACCCAGCCCTTGCTCTATACCACACTGCCCTAGCTGCCTGGCTTCCTCTTGTCCCTGTCCTGCCGCTGCAACCCCAGAGTTCCTCCTCTGACCACAGCCCAACCATGCTACTCCTCCACACCAGGCTGAGTCCCAGCTCCTCGGGCCCTTCTCACCACCTCCCATCTTCTCCCACTTTAATCCCCTGTAGCCTAGCCATCCCTACAGAGCTTCCTGCAATTGCCAGCACAATCATGCTTTCCCACTTCCAGAACCTGACATGCTGCCTGGGCTTTCTGCCTGTGCCTCTTTCACAGAGCTACTTACACTTGAAAGAGAGGGGAAGCCTCAGGAGTCCCCAAGGCCAGGAACCTCCCTGCCCTACTTCCTTCAGCCCCTGGCTCAGCTCAGCCCAGGCCTCACAAGAACAAATGGCGACCTTATCTCAGAACAGGCAAGCCTTGGCTAGAGATGGCCTGCTGCTCTGTTCTGTGATTGGCCTTGAAGCATGACCTCGAGGTGGCATTCAGGCAGACCCAGTGAGAAATTCAGGCTTTACACCCATCCTCTGTAGACCAGTCTTCAGAGAGCTTCCCCAGGACTGAGGGAGGCCAGATGCCTCCCCGGGGAGACCCCAGGGTCAAGGTCCATTGAGTCCAAGCCAACCAGATCCCTGGGCCCCAGGAGGAACAGGGAAGCAAAGCCAGACTGTAGGTTTACTTCATGTGGTAGCTGGGACTTGTCCTAAGCCTAGCCCTTGAAAGCCATGTCTGCTTCTATAGCCTGCACACAACACACCTCTTCCCTCTTTCCAGTGGCCTTGGTGGCAAGGATTATTCAAAGACATGCTAAGGCCAGGGGTGTCCTCACCCAGTCCTGTCCCCAGTGACCTGCAGACCCTGAAATGATCGTGGCTGCTTTCTTCTTGTGCACCCCTGAGCTCCTAGCCTGAATCTCCCTTTCTCTGTGCTGCTTCCTTCCCACTCAGCTCCCACCTCCAGGAAGCCCACTTGAACCTCTCCACCCAGTGAGACACCTTCCCTGGCTCTGTCCAGGGAAGAAAAGCACATGATCCAACATGCAGTAAGCAAAGGGAAGTCAATTCTGAACACAGAGTGATCAAGTACATGAATACAAGACATTCATGGGCAGCATGGGGGATTCAACCTGGAAAGGTTAGACTGAGTGGCACAAAAATAAGGAATTCTTTTCATCTCTGCTTTCTATAAATTCTTCCATGACTTTTAAGTGCATCTGTAATAAATAAGCCAAGATATTCATAGTTTATCAAAGTCCAAAATCCCTGTGTAATAGTAGTGTGCCCTTGGGCTCTGACTTGGAATGGGCAGATAACATGACACAGAGGGCTCCTACCCTCTTGGGGCAGACAACACTGCTGGCTCCTTATGTGCAAAAGTGGATGGAAGCATTTGGCTATGCAGGCCTGAGGCAAAGCTCAGACATGGGATGCTGGCCACTGAGCCTGTGTGAGGTCCTGGGTTTGATCTCCAGCTCTGAGAGAGAAGGGTTGAGGGGGAGGAAGGAAGAAAGAAGGAAAGAAAGTTGTGTATTGAGATTCCAGTGTTCAGTGCCTGGCCACCCAGGCCTCCAGTGAGCAAAGAGCAGCTCATGTTATCTCAATTGTTTTGTTTTCACACCCAGCCTGTGAGGGAAGGCCTTATCAGGGGCATTTTACAGAAGAGGAAAGGAAGATAGGCTCTGTCTATCTGGCCTCCAGGATGAGACCTTTCTCAATGATGTGTCAAGTGCTGGCAGCTGAGAAGGAGGAAGTCCTGAGGCTTCACTCTAGGCAGGGCTCTGACTGACAGCCTGAGTCTGCAGACTGACTGCATGGGGCTGCTGAACTGTGGTAGGGGTTGGAGGCTTCCACCAAGGACAGGCCATCCCATCACAGAACCCGACCTGACAGGCAACTGCCAAAGCCTCCCAGGGCCTGGCTTTTTGAGGCAGGATGTGGGGCTTGGAGAACCGCCTGGGACGGGTGGGGAAATGTCAACACGAAACCAAGCAGGTCCTGGGAGGCCAATATTGAGTCCCTGCAGGCTGAAGAATGCCAACGCCAACGGAGAGACCCATGCTGTGGCCCACAGGGCATCTGCACCAATGGGAAGGGGGTGTGCAAAGGAGCTTCTGGATAGAAAACAATGGGGAGGAGACTTCCCAAGAGAAAATAACCCTCTGGATTTTAATCCTGCCACAGCATGATCAAAATGGATCTCACAGATTCTGGGACATTGTCTGGGCTCTATGGACGCTGGTTACTCTGCACACTCCTAAGAGTGCCCTCTGCACACCCCTCCACTATCTAATGCTGCTCTATAATCCCTCACTGAACCCCCTCTGCAGGCCGGTGAGAGCCTTCACAGCTCCCTGAACCTGAGACATGGGAACCAGGCCTCCCCTCCTCAGCTGTAAAGGACAGGGGAGAGACTCAGAGCCACAGCCATCTCACTCTTTTGACATACAGAAAATGATGCTGATTCTTGAGATAGAAAGGAAACATGATCAGCTATATGCAAACCATAGCTGAGACACTAAATCTGGTCTGTCTAGCTTTGTAAATAAAGTGTTATTGGCATAAGGCCACCCATGGTCATTCATATTATAGGGAAAAGCAAATTGTAGTTAGGGAGAAGATAAGATAAAAGCTTTATTTAAGCATTATTAAAAATTAATAAGGAATCTTACTAAAAGCAACTTTGGCCTTTACAGTTAGATTCTACAGTTAGAGCAATTAGGATGTCAAAGGTAAGAGAAGAGAGAAACCCAACCCCAAAAGACAGAAAAACACTAGGCAATGTGATTACCATAAGAACTTATCAGAAAGAGTTAACAAAGCCCAGAGGAAACCAGAAACACAAAAGGCCAGGGGTTACCACCCGCCTCTCACTCACCTCTGACAAAATGCAAAGGAGATGAGAGGTAACCATCTGAGGATTCATATTGAATATGTAAAAGACACCACCCATACTTGCCTACTTAGATGTATGTTCTCACTGTAGCATCGCTACAGGTACACACATCCCTTTTACTTAATCATTAACTCTAAGCTAGATTTCTATAGTGTTCTACGGTGTTGATCCATCAGAGAAGAGCCAGAAGGAATCAAATGGCCAGAAAGAATGTAGACAGATGGCAAGGTTAGGCTCAGAGACAGAGAGCTAATCAGAAGGCAGCAACTGGACTGCGCCCATATGAGGGATGGGAAAGATCACTCAACCTAAATAAAAGGAGCCAGGGACATGAGCTGGGGCGTTCACCTCCCCAACACCCCGCTTAATTCCACAGTAGCTATCGTCTCTTTTTCTGCCCTTCTAAATTAACCATTTTCCCTTAGGTTAAGTCCAGATTCTTTCATTCCTTGCTGGTGGTGAGTGTTTACAATCCCAGTGGCTACATAGAACAGCAATGTGTATGCCTCCCGACCCTACTCAACACTAGATTGTCTGTGAGCTTAGTCACAGGCAAAGCCAAGACCACATGCTCCATGGACCCTGTAATACTCACTGTCTGGCACTCTGCAGAAAAAACTGTTGCTGGCCTTTGTCAAGATAGTGACTGAGTGTAGACAGGGTCACTCATGGAGTCATCCATCAGCACCCTAAGAAACTGGGTCTAGGACCCCTTGAAGATACAAAATCCCTGGGTGCTAAATACCCTTGTGTAAAATAGTCTAACATTTTATGTCACTCCTACATTACTGCAAATATCCAGTAGAACATAAATGCTATGGAAATAGTGGATACAGTGTATTGTTTGGAAATAGCAATGAAAACATGTATGGATGTAATTTGCCTTCAGATATTTTGTCTACAACTCACTGAGTCTACAACTCATTGATTGTAGAAGTTATAGGTACAAAGGGCTGACTATATACCTTCTTCACTTTTTACAGGAGACAGATATTAATTATTAGCCTGCATTAAATTTATTTTCATTTTGAAGAGGAAGGAAGGAAAGCATTGCACTGTTAAGATTTCTTCTTTGGGCTTTCCTGAAGGCATCCCGAACCCCACACGCTGCCGCCTCTCAGGGAGCTTACCCATGTGAGCCAGAGAACCCCCGTTCCCAGGGCTCTGGGTATCAACAAGTTCTTCCAGAACCAGAGGGGACTATGGCATTCTCAGAGCTGAGATAGCTCCTGTTGCTTCTGGCCAGTTACTTCCTGCCTCAGGATCACAGCTCAGAGGGAGGAACACAGAGAAACTGTGACCTGCCAGAGAGCATTACCACAGGCACCCAGGTCCTCCACTCCCTCTGTGGTTCTGGAACCAATCCTTCTCCCTCCTTGGCACTTCGCACAAGTCAGACTCTCATCTCCCTGAGTAAAAACAGCCATAGGCCTGCTGGGGAAGTCTCTTTTCTAAGGGGAAAGAAAGAGCTTCAGAGGCTTGTGGTGGGGGTTCCAGGAGGCCTTGGGAGGGCCCACTCCAGCATGAGCAAACAGCCTAGGGAAGAGGGTGTGGAGGAGGGGCAGGGTGAGCAGGGCTGACCTGGGAAGGTCTTGCACAGACACTATGTCAAGAGCGAGAGTGAGATGACTTCTAGTTAGTAGGAGGACAGCAGAGTCAGCCCTGACATCTGGAAGACCTACCATCTGTGCGGGAGGGGACTAAGGGTACTGAGACAGGCTGCAGGACAGAGCAAACACCTTGGCAGGAATGTGGTCTGGGGCAGGCCCAGTGGGCAGGAACATCGGTAGGACAGCAGGCTGAGATGGCTGGCAGCCAGGAAGGGATGTGCTGGAGGGAAGCACCAGCAGGAAACCTCCAACCTCAGGTCTGAACTGGTCCTGCCACCAAGGACTCAGGAGGCAATGGTGAGAATTCCAGCCTTGAGCCAGGCTGGATCTGGGTGCAGATCCAGGATTGGAGAATGGATGGAGACAAGAGTTCTGGGCCCAGAACCTAGAAGGAAACTGAGACTCAAAGAACTGAGTCAGCCCAAGGTCTCTGAGTGATCTTAGAAGCAGGCACTGAGCAAGTGACCCTCGTAGAAACTGTATCCAGTCATCACCTCCACTGCAGTCGTGGGAAGAGCCTGAGGCAGCCACAGCCAAGTGACAGGCCAGAAACAGAGACAATGAGCGGGAAGAGTCCCATCCACTTGTATGGGGGAGAAGAGCACCAAGTCACGATCCCCAGGGGAGAGGCCCTAAGTCAAGCACGCACAAACTGGCCCCGATCGAGGGAGTGTCCTGTGGACAGATGGGCCTACTGTGTTCAGCATGTGGCCCAGAGCAGGGGAAGCCACAGCCAGAGCCTGGGAGAGGCCTGGAGAGGTCTAGCCCTTTTGGTTGGAAGTGGGGTACATGGTAGTAGAAGGTGAGAGGGATGGGAGACTGGATACAGCTGTCACACAGATCCCCCATGTGGAGGTCGAGGACAAAGGACATGAAAACAGATCCAGAATATGCATAAGCCCACATTCTATTGCTCGACAAGTACCTGAGATGAACAACTTAAAGGAGCGAGGTTTGTTTCGCCTCATGATTTCAGAGTACTCTGTCCATGATCAGCTGGCTCCGTCATTTTTAGATTGGCAGAAGGGTGTGGTAGAGGAAAGCAGCTCGCCTGCTGGAGCCAGAAAGCAGAGATAGCCAGAGAGGAAGGCATTGGGCATAAGACATGGCTCCCAAAGCCACGTCCCTAGGACCTTTTCCTTCAGTCGGTCCTCACTTCCTAAGGACCATTGAACTGTGAGCTCATTGGTGCACTGATCAACAGTGATCCAATTATTTCTAAAAGTCCTTGGGAACATTTTAGATCTGAACCATACTGAAAGTAGGAGAGGAATAGCAGGCTCATGGTACCAGCAGCTCAGACCGGGGGCGGGTAGCGGTGGCAAAGTGGGAAAATAGGTTGGCAGCTGGAGTCATAAAAGACTGATGTCACCATGGTTTTGATCATAAGTGTCCCCCAAGACATGTGAAAGGCTTGGTCTCAGGTGGCCTTTTGGGAATATGAGGGCCCTTTAAGGGGTGAAACCTGGCGGAAGGTGTCCGGTCACTGGGGTATGGGTCCTCAAAGTAGAGGCTGGCTCTCAGCCTTTTCCTCTTCCTCTCTTTTCTACTTTCTGAGGAAAGGCCATGAGGAAAGAATTGCCACCATAATGTGCTATCTTGTCAAGCCCTGAAAACCACAGCACCACCTGACTGTGCACAGAAATCTTCCAAACTGTGAGCCAAAGTGAATCTTTTTCCTTTGTCATTTGGCTGCCTCAGGAATTTGTTACTGTAACGAAAACAGACTTGCACAGGTGGCTCTGGGAAAGGCGTGCATAATTGCCTGCAGCAGTGGGGCTGAGGCCAGGCTCAGGGGTCCAACTGATGGGACACATCCTGCCACCCCTCATCTGCATCATGGGGGACAGGGGAGATCAGAAGGCCACTGCAGACATCCCTCTGTCCCTTCCGCAGCATCCCCAGCACACTGCCTGAAGACACATCCCAGTCAAGCTTGGAGAACCCTCATTGTGCCAGGATGCTGGGTGGTTATCTCCTACTGCACCCCAGAACATATTCATTGGCCCCCAACTCCCACAGAGTGAAAGTCTGGCATGACTTAGAGGGCTTTCCAGTTAGGGCACACATGGCTGCCATTCAGGGGCAGTGTGGTGACCCCTGAGTCCAGAGTCCCAGCTGCTCATGGGATTGTCCCCAGATCTCAGGGCCCAGGGGTTCCTTGCCATGCTGCCCTCAAGCTCCCACAACACGGCATTCACCTGGCGGTCAGAACCCCTCCTGAAGAAGGCTTCACTCTTCTCTTAGGGACTCTCACTGCTTTTATCAGGTCCACACAGCCTAATGCTCTTTCGATTAACCCATAATCTATGGATTACACAAGCAAATGGCTTCATCACATTAGCAACATCCCATGGCCCTGGCCATACAACATAAGCTGATCACAGGAGAGACTGCAGCCAATCGAAGACTCGACGTCCACTCTGAGGGTGGGATTGCAAAAAGCATGCGAGCCTGGAACTACCGCATGCCTCAGCCTCCACTGGGTGCTGAAGCTGCAGGAGGAGGAGAAAGAGACTCAGTACTCATTGATCATCCTCACAGGGCAGCTCTACTGACAGACACAGCAGGGAATCCATGCTGCAGAACAGTTCAGCGGAAGAAACAGCTACCTTCACAGGGACTGGAGGCCTGGGGCTGGTGCCCATGGAGGAAGACCAGAGGGGTCTCCAGGCAGGGGAAGTCGCTGGGCAGGTTTCCCACCTACTGTCCTTCAGCAATCTGCCTCTATGGCGCCTTCCATAACTATCATTTACATAGTGTTTTTTTTTTTTCGTTAAACCAACTCACTGTTTTACTTAAACTTATTTTAAACAGAACCTTTACATCTCAATTATGAAATGGAAAAACAGCATTCCTTGTTATAAATAGAAATTAACCATAAAAATAAATAAAAGAAACCTGAGCTCATGAATTTCTCATGAACCTGCAACCTGTCTTTGTTAAAGGGGGGGATTTGTTAAGTGTGAGAGCAATGTCAAAGAAATGCCAAAGGAAAATGGTGTTTTTCATAGAAAGTGTGAAAAGGAATTAAGAAGCAAGCAGATATGTGCAGAAACACAGATACTATGGATGCCTGGGACCTTCTATCCCAGGGGCAGCTGCCAGAGGCAAGGCTGGTAGACTGAGAATCCCCACGTTTATGGAACCCACACACATAGGGAGACAAATTGGACAGGGGGGCATTGGATGTAGGATGGTTACCTTGAGGTCCATCCTATCCCACTCAGATTTGTGCCAAATTGAGATAGGGAGCCAAGGTCTTTGACTTGTCCCATGGACCAGTCCCTGAGCATAGATGGCCCTGGGAAAGCAAGTATGACCACTGACATGATGCCACCTCCAGGCAGCTGAGTGCACTTTCTGGGGAGGGTCTCAGCTGGAGGCTGTCTGCAGGGAAAGGGTTGAGGATGAAGGGATGGATGGGGGCTTTGGTCCTGAAGGTGGCAGCCAGAGAACACAATGTCCACTAGTGTGTGCCCTGCAGTGTAGGCCTCCTGACCAGCCTTCCTGGTAACAGAGCACCCAGGACTCTGCCTGGTCTCTTCCTAGGAAAACTTACAAGAACAAGCCTACAAAGATAGACATAGCCACACAGGCAGGGCTGAGCACCACCGCCCTCACCATCTCCCTCCTCTACTACCCATTCTATGATCAGCACCTTCACTGGTCCAGGGAGCCTTCCTGGTAGAGTGGCCCAGACTCTCAGCCTTGGGGTCACTGCAGCCCCTGCCCTTATCTGTTTGCTATGGAATTGGGCCTGTGGGCCTGGAGGAGGTACTGAGTTTCCGAAGCCACAGCTGGCAATGGTAACCTTCCCAGCGCGTGTGTGGACTCTAGGCAGAGAGAATCACTTCTGGGGTGGAGAGAGCTCAGCCATAGGATTGTCCAACTGAGCAAGTGTGTGTTTTGGCAGGCATGGCTCTTCCTCAGCCTGGGTCCCCTTGCAGGT
This sequence comes from Ctenomys sociabilis, assembly GCA_004027165.1. Classification (NCBI taxonomy): domain Eukaryota; kingdom Metazoa; phylum Chordata; class Mammalia; order Rodentia; family Ctenomyidae; genus Ctenomys; species Ctenomys sociabilis. Next base: position 71,788 of record PVKA01006686.1, on the reverse strand, counting down.
AGGGGCAGAGCCACACTAGTCCTGGATCCTGTGCAGCACAGAGCTCCCACTGCTGCCCTGTGGCCAGCAGCACTCGGTCAAGCCTTTCACCACCTGTGGGAGTTGAGAGCCTATGCAGTGGCTCTCTGGTAAGCACTGGGGTAACATGAGCATCTTCTCACCTCCTGTCCACTCCTGAATGCCTGTCTACATGCCTTGTCCTAGGCTGTTTTCCTCCCAAGGTCGCAATCTACAGCCTAAGCCATTCTATCTTGCTCACAAATCTACCCACATCCTCTCCATGGCTTGTTTTTCTTTCCACATGAAGTGGCTCCCCAGTTGTACCCCCAAAGCTCTGCCATAGGAAGAATGCCACTGTTGCTGTCCTTCAGGAACCACCAGCCCCGACTGGGCACAGTGCAGCAGAGATCCAGTTCATCTCTGACCACAGACTACTTAGTTATAAGCCAAGCTCACACACCTTCCTTTTCCATGGGTTGATCCTTAAGAACACCATGTGGCCACAGGTATGGTACTGTGCACACAGGAGGTGGCACAGAAGTCTGCACCACCTACTTGAGCACCGTTAGGGTACCTGCCCTGTCATACTCAGCCTAAGGACCACTTCTGTCTGGGTGAGTCACTGCTCAGTCACCCAAGCCTGTGATGTAATGGCTTGTGATGGATAGCTATGACTATCCTGTCACCTGAGGGCCAGTGGTCAGGCTCTCTGCAATGGTGCCCACAAACACATCAGGAACCACTTTCCAAACAACATAAAATTCTCTACTGTAAATGCAAGGGCTTACTCCTGTTGGGCCTCACCTTGAATTCAACCTCTCTCAGCCAGCACCTTCACTGGCCAAGGGGGCCTACCTGGCAGTGTGGCCCAGGCCCTTGGGCATGGGTCACTGGGGCCCCTGCCCTCAAGTGGAATGGGTATAGAGGCCTGGTGGTGGTTCTGGTGCATAGGGTCTTTCCCTACAGATACCTCTGACTTCACAGGGTCCAAAAGGTCATAGAATCTAAGCTGCTTATTCTTCAGCATGGACAGACAAGTTGATAACCCTTTCTTATTCTGGATCCATATCAAAAGCACATTTTCATGGACCTCTGGGTCACAGTAGTATTCCCAAGGGCTGACGTTGTAGGCACTAGAACCCATCAGGGCTTGCCATGTGCTTCTCTAGAGATGGAAAATACAAGATGCAACAATGCATTCTCTGCATTGGACTGGTTATCCCAGCACACTCGGAACATGGTCCACCCAGTGACCTCACTGTATGGCAAACCTCCAAACCTCTGTGGGATTTCTCTCCCACCTTCTGAAGGATGTGTATTCTACCAAGGTCTCCAGAGTACTTGCCACCTCCTGCTGACTCAGAATAACAGAAGAGCATCATACAAACATGATGTTCAGGGGAATGTCCAGAAGGTACAGGGCCTTTGGTCTAGCATGAAAGAAGTGGTAGATTTAGCATGGTGTAGATTTAGTATTTCCTCTTGGAGGAAAGACATTTGCCAACAAAGTGTATTGGTACCTGCTCCATGTGAATGAAAACTGTTCTAAGTCCTTCTAGAATGGGATGGAAAAGAACAACACACCAAACCCTGCCATGTGTCAGAGGCCATGTCAGTCTACTCCAGCCAGAATGTCACATCTGGCACAGGGCCACATAGTTAGGGCCATGACACTATTCGTGGTTGAGTTTGAAGCCACTCACTGTCATCCTATAGTACTTACCTTATTTCTGTCATTCACTTTAGAAAGATGAGTAGTAAGATCCACCATTCCTCTGACGACACAGTACTGCTTTTCATTTATTAATCTGATTGCAGCAGGGTTGCAGGAGTCATTTCAGAAGCCTTCTTGTGGATTTCCCCAATAAGACAACTTCCTTCCCTACTGCCAGCTTTTAACTTTCAGACTGAGAAAGAAATGCAGAGTTCTGCTAGCTACCAAGGAAGGTGCTCCTATTGTCCATCGGAGGTTAGGGAAAAAGATTACACAGAAGTAAGCTGGGCCCAAACCAACATCATTTATCAAAAATTCCATTCCACTTTTCTCACTGCTGAGGCAAAATACCCAAAGTTAAAAGCAGAAAGTTTTATTTAGCTCACAGTCTATAGAGATTCCAGTCCATCATTCATTGGTTCTAAGCTTGATGGATAGGCATCACAGAGGAGAAGCAGTTCGTGGCGACAGAAGACAGAAAAAGCAACATGCAAGGGACAAGGTAAGCCTCTTTATATCCCTTATATTGTATCCAGGATTAGGGTGGTGCCAAACCAATAAGAAGACTGATTTAGTATTCACACACACAAGGCTTTTGGGGGGTATCTACACTCAAACCATAACAGCGACAGAATATGACCCTTGTTGAGATGCCTTCTCCTAGCCTCATTCATCCTTCCTTGATTTATTATCTTTTATTGTACCACTTGAGCAATGCTCTTGCCTTCCCATCACCACATCTCCTGAAGAATTCATGTGTCACTATGCTGTGCTGCAGCTCTTGGGGAGTTAGGAACACTAGCTGTATCTGGACTGGGCCTCTCTCCTATTGGTAATTGTGTCTACCTTGTTTTGGATTACTAAGCACTCAGTTCTTTTGGGATCCTTCCTCTCCATTTCTACTAAGGGTTCAAGTTCACTAACAACATCTCCTACCCAAGACCACCCCACAAACCTGAGCCCGCCCTGAGGTTTCATGACACGGGTCACTCCCTAGAGTGGGTTCCTTATCCCTTTTCTAGGCATAAGCAAAGCCCTTCCACAAGATAGACAGGTGGATGATTTTCTAGTCTTAAGAGCCATTTCTAATCTAACATATCCACTTTTCTGAGCTTTTCATCTATTCCTGTATTTCTTAGCATGGTGATTTGGGTATTGATGCTTTATTTCATGCAGGCTATTGCTTTTCTCGAGTGTTTAAGAGCCAACCTATTAGCCCCGTTCCCTGTGGCCCTTGCCAGGGAGTGAGCCTCCTATCACAGGATGCTGTCATTATATCTATAATTTCCTTGGCCCACCTCCATGGCCCACCCTCCCTCAGCCTAGCAGCAGCAGGATCTGGACCCAGCCATACTCCATTGTCCTACTGTACCACCTTGCCAGTCCATGGGGTCTCCCTCCCTCACTGGACCCAGCATTTCTCTTGCCAGGTTAAGTGGTGACATGGTTTTAGTTTTCATTTGAAAGCCAGGGGACAGATACAGACAGATCACAAAAGAGACCCATGTTGTGACTGTGTCATCTTCAAGGAAAGGAGCTAAGGTTTCTCAGGCCCAGTGCTTTCTTGGGACTTTAAGAGTCCTGAGTACATCAGCCATGATGCTCCCAACTCAGGATTTCCTTCTGCCCAACTGGTCCCTGATTTAGTGACAAGGGACTTGCTAGGGTTAAGAATTCAATTTCAACCAGAGCTCAAAGGTCTATTTAGACATGATTCTCATGGGGACAAGAAGTGAGGGTTCACTTGGGTGCCATCAGGAAGGTCCTCTGATGGCCCCACCATGCCTTAAGCTCATGGTTATTCCTCAACACTTTGTAGTCTAGCCCCATGACTCAACAGAGCCAGGCTTTGACTTACAAGTTCTCCCCTCCTCTGACCCTGACTGACACTTCAGCTCAGCCAGGAGTCATTCAGATGCCAACTGAATCAGTCAGAGTCCTCACCACCACCATGTAGCAGATGACACAGGCCCCCAGTCATGTCAGAGCCCAGGTCCTCAGATCTCTAGCACCAGTGACCTCAGGCCTGGTGTTCTAGAACCAGGCTGAGAAGCGAAGGTGAGTGAAGAGTTGTGCAAGAGTACAGCCACTGTACTACATATGCCAGAGTGAGAAGGACCCAAGACTGGCCAGGAGGGGGGAGATAGAGTGAGAGCCCCAGGGGCACCATGACCCTTCTGAGCTCTCCAGACCTCTGCTCCTGGCCATGCTTTCTCACTGAATTTGGAGGAACTCTGGGTGAGTGGGCTGATGCTGGCTCATGAACAGCAAGTCCTGGGGACACACCCAGGAGTGAGGCCTGAGCAGACACCAGCCCTGGCAGTACCCATGTCTGGGTTCTGTAAGCCAGCACCACTGCGTCACCTTGGGAGTGGGAGGCTGGGGTGAGGACTCAAGGCCCATTGCATGGGGTTCTTCTTATTCTGGGCTAGAAGAACCTGGCAAGGAACAGAGAGTGAAGGAGACTGGACCAGGCAGATGGGACATATGGTGAGGACCTGAATGGCCAGACCAGCATCTTCGGCTTTGTCTACCCTGCCAAGCAGATCAGCCAAAGGTTTGGAAGATTATTTGTGGTGGTGATTGCAGCCTCCAAAGGAGTCCCAATTTCCAAGTGTCCCTTTGGCTGCCTCTCCCATAGACTCCGCTTAACCGGCTCTTAGCTGGCTCTGGCCAACTCAAACACAGACACACATGTACCCGCCCCCTCCCCCAATCGGCCCCCTTCAAATTGTCACTCCCCACAGTGCCGCATTCATGCATCAGCTCTAAATAGTCCCACTGTTCGACTTTAACGAGAAGTAATACCAATTCCCATGTTTGCTCAGAGAGCACCATATTTCATCAAACCAGAGCCCATGCCGGCTCAGATTACTGACCGAGACAATGTTCTGTAATCCTGGCTCATTCACATGTCACGGGTATTTTAGCAAAACAGAAATGAATGGCCCGCACCACCCTAGGAAGTAACGGGAGAGTTGGGTTCCCGCCCAGGGGAAGTCAAGCTTTCGCCTGCCACAGCTCTCCGAGGAGCTGCCTTTGATTCTCCGAGTTTCCCTGACTTTCAAGAAAGAGAATGTGGGCTAAGGAGGAGTCCCGAACTGGGTAGTTATTTCCCTATAAAACGTGAACTCTATGCATGGATTTTGCCAGAGCAAAAATAAAATCTGTCATTGATTATAAAGTCCTTTGTGCTTGCTATTTCACAGATTTATTGCCCTCGGGCCCAGCGGCCTGGGGAGGCCCTGGATTCTTGTCTCTAGCGCCCCACAGCTCACGTACCAAATGGGAACAGGGACTCCCTTGCGCTTCTTTTGTCCTTGAGGGCCAAGAGCTTTGAAAATCAAGATGAAGAGCTGTGAATCATCCTCCCGCAGACACTGATAGTAACAGCTCCTTGGCAAAGGCCTGGGACTTCCTAATCAAGGGAACAGCCCTTCTCCCTCCCCTTTCCTTTTCAGTTCTTGGCACTGTGCACACTGAGAAATATATTTCCTCCACAGAAAAGGAGCAGCCAGCTGGGGACCTCTTACCAAATCTCCCAGTCCAGCTCCACTTTAAATGTGCTACAGCCTTTTTCAAACACACCATAAAAAGAGCATTAGCAACAATTGATGCAATTTCATACCATCTCCAGCTAAAACTCTTGCCAATGACCCTTGCAATGTCCTGCTTGTGTCCTCATTTTAGAGTTGAAGAAACTGAAGCCAAGAGTAGGCAAGTGAGGTGCTTAAGGTCGCACAGCTAGGCAGTGTTGAAAATAGGGATGTGACGCTTGTCCTGATTGACTCCACGGGGTCATTTGGACCTCTCAGTTCCAAGGTAGGTTGACAAGAGGCCACAAAACCAGCACTGAGCACTGCAAAGGGAAAGAGCCCAGGGTTCAACCTTCTAGGACTCACAGACACCCCAGGACTGCTCAAGGCTATAAGACTACTTTGAGTTGCAAAGTGGCTCAGCTATAAATTGACTGAGAAAATCATGAAACAATTGCTTGGGAACATTTTGCTTATTAATTTGAGGAGAGTTCTTGATTGAACCAAAGGAACAGCACATTTTCTAGCCACTAAACCTCCTCTCCTTTTTCATCATTTCTTGAGTGTAAGTGCATCTTGTCACCCCAGCATACAAGGCGGAGAAGCCAAACAATCTCTCCCCTCTCTGGACTGGACACACCCATCCTCATGTACAAGTGCAACACCTCAGTATTGGGAAGGACAGAAGGATGTTCCCTGAGGTTATCAGAATCACAGATCAAGGACTTGTCTCCGAAGTCCACTGTCAATCCCTTAACTCTGAGCTACAGCCTGAGCTATTAAAAACAAAACACGCTCATTGGCACTCAATGATTAGCCTCCTTTCCATGCCTCAAATGCCACTCGGCCTGAGCTGCGATTACACAGTGATTGTTTCTTGTCTCAGTGAAGCTGTTTTGAGGTCCTTGCTGCAAGCCAGCGAGGATGTGACCCAGTGGTAATCTGAATTGCTTCACCAAACACATTTTTATCCCATCATCTCGGCCACATGAAAGGGGGCCACAGTGCTCCAGTGTTTGAAACTTTACAGTCCCGCTGTTCAGCAATAAAATGAGGCAAGAAATATTAGCCGTCCCTGGCTGATGCCTTAATTCTTTCCCAACAATGTCAGAGAATCTGTACCCTACAGGTTTTAGTGCCTGCTAAAGCCTGACCCTCCAGCAGGCTTGAATGCTGCGGGAATGAGTTAAGGAGGCTCAGAAGGCTTTAATGGACCCGGATCCCAATAGCCCAGCTTGTGCGGGCCCCCTGCAGACTCACCCTCCTTTTCACAGGCCCTGATTGTGTATGGCCCCAGAAGAGACAAAACTACCCCTGAGCAGAGGTTACCCCCAGCCGGGGCAGGTCAGAGGCATTCTGGGGGAGAAGGCGGGGCAGAGGGGAAGTGAGGGGCACTTGGTGAAGCAGGGCGGTGGGGGTGGGGAGGGTGCAGGAAAAGATGTTTGGGATAATTTCTAGGTGGAGATGCACATTGGGGCTGAAATCTGACCATGTCACCTCCAGGCAAACCTTTTCTTAAGTTTACAGACAAAAATGGAAGCTGTACTAATGAAAAGTAGGAGGCAATGTGAGCTCATTTTTCAAATACAATAATAAATAAAATATCCCTCCACATTTTCCCAAAGGCTATGGATCTGAGGATCAGTCTCAATCAGATGGTCTCTAATTTGACAGTATGAGATTTTTTTAAAAATTACAAATGGGTTATGTTTTACACCCTGACAGAAGATTTTTTTCCAGCAATTTTTCAATTATTGCATTGTGAGCCCTCCAAGAAAAGTAACTATTTTGGCTCCAGACCCCAAATTTACCAAGTAAAGGGAACAGCATGTTCACAAGTTTGCCAATAGTCCTTTGAAATGTAGCATAGATGGTGTCCCAGAGCTTTCTAGAAAAACATGGAATTGAAGGGGGTCCTTCCCTTCCTTTAAAGGGATTCCTAAAGCTGGGTGTGGTAGAACATCCCAGCACTGAGAGGGCAGAGGCAGGAGAATCTGGAGGCCAGGCTAGTTGTCAAAAAATATTTTAAAAATAACTTCCCAAATCTTAACTTAGTAGTGTATGTTCTTTTCCATTAATGCCTAAACTAGCACCCTACTTGATAATTACTATAATTTCAAAGTAGCGGTGAGCAAAACTGACCCTTCGAGAAATCTGCAGCAAGCTTGCTGTGCTACAGAAGCTTCAGGGGCTGGTGTCTGCTGGTGAGAAAGCCGCAGGTACAGCCATGAGGTTGATTGCTTGCATTTGTGGTACTGAGAAATGTTACCATTTCAATTAGAGATAGTGAAATTAAGATACGATATTTCCCTGTCAAGTTCACCAGAGCCAGGATTTCAACCCTCGCAGAAGGAACCCTACCAGAGGGGGAAAGTCCAGAACCTTCTACCCAGGGGCAAGGACTCTCTGCACTGGGACCCTTCTGAGGACAACCATGGGCTTTCTCTCTTCGTCCTCTGATGTACTGGAAGCGTATTTTTACAACAAATTGAAAGCATATCCTTTTCCATACAGTCCTGTCCAAAGATTAACAAGGACCTTTGATGTATTTCTTCAACAAACGGAATCACCATTGCCAAATAGTCAGCTAATCAGTTAATTCTGAATTTTAATCAAACTCTCCCTTCTTGCTCCCATTGCCTTGAGAGGGAGGGGGCGTTTTCCTCTTTTTGGCTTGCCTAGGAAGGGTCTCAGTTGCCAGATCAAACTTTACTCTTATGTTTCCGACATCCTGGCTCTGAGACAACTGGAGGGACACTCTCTCTCTCTCTCTCTCTCTCTCTCTCTCTCTCTCTCTCTCTCTCTCTCTCTCTCTCTGGTCATCCTGGGGGAGCTGTCATTTTGCAACCACAGAGCCCTGCATGCCTTTGCAGGGGCAACCCGGCAGGCAGGGCCCCTCCCCAAGCTGGGCTGCGGGCGCCGACACACAGGAGCCGAGCGCGAGGCTGTGTCTCGGGCTCCCGGCAGGGTGGCGGGCAACGCGCTGGTCCACGCCCACGCCTCCCACACCCGAGGGCGCACACTCAGGCGCACACTCCGGAGATGCACGACGCACACCAGGGTGCGCGCACACTGCGCGGGTAGTGGCTGCCCGGTCTGACACGGTGGCGGTCCACAGCCGCTGGGGAACTAAGCCTGGTCCCCCGAGGGCGCTGCCGGCCGCCCCGCCCCGCCCCGCCCCGCCCCCCGAATCAGCCGGGCCCTTGCGCCGTGGGCCGCAAAGTTTGGCCGCGCGAGTACCTCAGACAACACCAGACTGGGCTCCCGCACCCAGCTTCCGCCGCAGGGCTCGGGGGCGTGGATGCACCGCGAGCTCCGCGCCCACCTCAGCACCCTCAGCCCAGCGCGCCCACGTTCCCCGAGCTCTGCCTGGGCTCCTGTCCCACGCCGCTGTCCCCTAGCCATGGCGCGTGCTCCCACGCGGACCAGACCGGATCCCCGACTCCTGCCGCTGCTGCCGCTGCTCCTACTGCTCCGGGACGCGGGCTGCAGCTACTCGGCCCCATCCTGGCCCTTTCCGTCTACGGCTGCGGGCAACCTGCAGGAATCACATCCCGGGGACGCGGCCACCGCCACGCTGGGCCCAGGCGCCCGAGACATGGTCGCTGTCCACATGTTCCGGCTCTATGAGAAGTACAACAGGCGGGGCGCGCAGCCCGGAGGAGGCAACACTGTGCGCAGCTTCCGAGCCCGGCTGGGTGAGTAAAGCTCCGGGACCTTTTTCTTTCTCCCCTTCCTCCTTGTCCAGCTTCCCATGCCGCTTTTCTCCTTCCTCACACTCCTTCATTCATTACTCCGCCTGAACTCACAGAGCACTGTGCCAGGGGAGAACCTCCAGCAAGGAGTCCAGAGTAGCACAGCAGTGTGAAACAGGGTTCCCTTCCTTTGCAGCCTCCCATAGTTGCAGCACAAAGGACACCACCACCCAGACACAAGTTTTAGGCTCCAGTGAGCTGAGGAGTATGAGGGCAAGGTCAACTGCCCTAGCGCTTGCTGCTGGAGGAGTGCTGGTTAGGTGGACACACAGCAACAGGAGAAGATAGCCCCAGGCTGGACAGGAGGGGGACATCCAGCTGTGGGCTGTGAGTGGTTCGCGTGGCAGGAAGTAGCATGCACTATGGGCCTTGGTGGGTGCTCGGCACTGAGAATCCCGGGGCCCCAGCATAAGTGTGCAGGTTGCAAAGGTTGAGGAATGGTCTAGAGCCCAGGGCAGTGGAAGCATCCTGTCCTGCTGTCCGGAAACCACTTCCCTGCCTTCACCCGTAGTAAATGGAGTTGGGCAGAGGCCCTCTGTGTTGCTTGCCCAGAGGGATTTTGGGGTTCTAGCCCTAGCAGCCTGCCCACTGGATTAGGCTATCTGGACTGGGTGGCCTCACAAGCTCCCAGGAGAGCAGAGGAGGTGCCTCCTGGGCAGCAGAGGTAGTGGGAAGACCCTGGTTGTCATAGTGATTGCTCATGGCTGCAGAGTGCTGCTCCAGAAAACGTGGGTGGGGGCCTCTTGCAGCCCTGTGGGGATGAGGCATTCATCAGGAGAAAGACTGCTCAGCATGCAGGCTGTTCTCCCTAAATGAAAGACAGAAGGCCAGAGCTGTCACCTGCTCTCACAGGCTGGGTGACTCTAGTTAACACCTGGGGTCAGAGCTGTCACCTGCTCTCACAGGCTGGGTGACTCTAGTTAACATCTGTGGTCTTAGGTCCCAACGTGGAGAGCCTGGCCTGCCAGGGCTTGGGTGGAGGAGCACTGCCACAGAGGTGCATCCTTTCTCTGGCCCTGAGCAGATTCACCAGGTCAGTGGCACTAGGCGCCCAGAAAACTCATCAGATGAACCTCCCTGTACTTTCATTCACCACCTAATGTCCATTTCTGGAGCACCATTACTAAATTAAGCCACTTAGGACTCATCTGGCATGATCACAGCCCTGGTAAATCACCAAAGCACAGTGGAATTGACTGCATTACCTAAAAGTGGGCAGGACATGGCCTCAGATGCTGAAGGAAGGAAAAAAGGAGGAGAAAGTTCCGAGCCCAGCACTAGCCAGACTAAGGTTTTATGGAATGGGTATGGTACCAGTAGCAGGAACCCAATATTTAACCCCCAAAGCACCTGGAGACAATAACTCATATCCTGTGACCCTTATTTACTGATAAGGAAACTGAGGCAGGGGAGATCTATGCATAACATTGATTGGTACCCCTTCTGTAGCAAGCTATTGATGTCACCCTGTCACACACCCCCTACCATCTCCATTAGAGATAAGCCCAGGCTCCCTGGAGCAGTACAGCAGAAAAGATAAGTGGAGAAATCAGAATTCTGGTACAATCTGGAACTGTCTGACAGAACCCTCGTCTTTGGAACTGGGAGGCAAACTTAGGCATAAATCTCAGCTCCCTCAGCTACCAGCTGTGTGCCATGGCACCGGCTACTTTCCCCTTATGAAGAGCAGGAAGGAGGTGGAGACAGTGCCCAGCATAGAGGAGGTCGGTATTTGTCCCCCTCTCTTTGGTCATCTAAGTCCAAGCTGTTCCTACCCCGCCCTGGGCCAGCTCTCAGATGTGCTGCTTCCCCCTCTGGAGACTCACCCTCATGGAGGGTGAGCCCCTCAGGGATCCCCATCTAGAGACAAGGCCGCCTGGAGGTTGAAGCTACAAATGGCAGCAATCTTACCAACATAGACCATCATTAACGCTGGAGTTCTTGCTCCATATGAAGACAGAGGGTGTGGGCACCAGGTCAGGAAGACCCAGGTTCATGGCTTGCCTCTCCCCTTCTGAGGAATGTGACTTTAGGCTGGTTATGTACCCTCACTGAAGGTCCAGCCCTCTGTCCACTGAGTGAATGACCTGTCCCTGCCCTGTCATTGTAGTAAGCAAGAGGCACTCAGTCAGGCCCAGGTGCTAAGAGCCCTGGAACACAGAACTCCTTCACTGGCACCCAAATCTAAAAGCTCTAACTTCAAAAAGCCACAAATTCAAAACGCTTTGAGCACTGTCATGATGTGTCACATGGAAAATTCCACAACCAACTTCATGTGACAAGTCTCAGTCAAAATGCAGATGTGCTGAAAATACTCTATGAGATTACCTACAGGCTAAATGTATATGGTATAGGAAATAGACCTTATATTTGTTGTCTTATATATATTATAAGCATTGTCTCCAGACTGGGGTACCATCCCCAAGAAGCCTCATCAGGTATATGCATTTCGTCCAAATTTTCTAAAAAGAAATCTGAAATCTAAAATAGTTCTAGTCCTAAGCATTTCAGATATGGGATACTCAATGTGGATTATAATTTAAAGATAAAAAAAATGAGACCCACAAAGAGGTCATTGGCTGAGGGTACAATGCCTCTTGTCTCCAGTTGTATTTGTGCAGCCTGCCATGTCCTGCCAAAGAACCAGGCTGTCAGCTCAAGGATGTGGTGACTGTGCTCTAGGACACAGGCCAGGGCCTTGTAGGCCCCACTGGTGTCCTCTCCCTTCCTGCTTCCTGCAATACAGAGCCCATTCAATATGCCCTAGGGATCCCATTGTCCATCACAAATCTCTGAACACCGAATGCTACCCCTGCCATGTTCCAGGACCAAGGGACACAGTACTGACAAAGGGCTGCCTTATGAGAGTTGGTGGAAAGAACAAGGTAAATGCTAACAAACAAATACACTTGATGTCAGCAAGTGCTTATGGACAGGTGAGGTGACAAGGGCAGCCTTGCAGGGGAGGCTACATGGGAGGATACCTGAAGGGGTATCCAGGACAATAGGTACAGGGAGCTGGGCAGGGGAAGGAACAGTAAAGTCCTAGACAGAAGCCTCATGTAGAGACAAGGACAGGGCGGAGCAAGAAGGAGGACTGTCAGGCCTAGGAGGACTTTGGTAAGCAGTGTTCTGCTTGGGGCTACGGAAGGAAGCAAAGGAAGCCCCAGGGCTGCTCCTGGCACACAGGACTCCTGTGAACACTGCTCAGTAAGGGTGATGTCACCAGATGTTGCACATAGCTATTGTCACTGTGACCAGTCTGTCTCCTGGCTAGGTCAAGCTCTCCCATAGTGCCTTAACCAGGAACCAGGACAGCTGACCCTTAGCCAGAGTAAGAGTTTTGCAGATTCTTTCTGGGAAGGGGGATTGATACAAGGGGAGAAGGAACAGAGGTTTCTTGCTGTACTACTATATACAGTTCACTGGAGATGGGGACTTGTTTGGGGGCTTCTCCCCTGTGGCCTGGGCACATCTCAGCTGGAAACCTCGAGTAGGTACCTGTCCCTATCTTAAACCACAGGCCACATGGCACAGGCAGGCACATGTGGAGGAGTGACCAGCCTGTGGCCCCTCACTCCTTGGGGCCACAGTGACCCAGCTAGGTCTCAGAAAGTTCCAGAAGGGAAGATGCTCATGGGGAAGCCTTCCCAATAAACAAGAAACTATCTCTGGCTAGAAGCACCCAAGCCCCATGAAGATGGGGCCCCTGCCCTCACATGAGGCATCTGAGACTAGTCCTCACTTTAGATTTATGAGCAGAACAATCAATGTTTTAGGACTTGAACTGGATAAAGCAAGTTATCTGCCATGGTGGTTAAGTCAGGACCGAGGTCTTGTAGGATTGGGGTGTGGGGCTATCATGTTGGCATAGTAGCTGGCTATGCCAAAAGGAGCTGGCTATACCTCCTTTTGTCTCTTTGGTGGCAGTGGCAGAAGGCCTGTTTAAAGCACCTCCCCTGTTTGAGGGATGCCATATGCCATATCTTTTAGCCACAGAGGTTCACATGAGGCTTATATGAGGCAGGTGAGGACAGTGAGGCTCAGAGTGTGGTACTATCCAATGGGAAACTGGAGCATTTGCTACTTAGGGAGCAGGTGTTGCACTGTGTTGACCTCCACCCACAGGTTAATGAATGTGGGGCAGGAGGACCCATCAGTGCACCTCTCAGCCCCTGCACTGATGTTGTGCAGGCTCCTCCCCCTGCTGTGGGTCACAGTAAGTATACCCACAAGGAGGCTCCAGCTTAGAGGTGCTGCAGATATGCAGCCAGGGCCATCTGAGCTGCTTCCCAGACTTCTTGCCTGTGGAGAGTGCCCAGGGGACTGGTACTGGTGAGAATGGAGACTTCAAGACTGAAACTTTAAGGCAATGGTGCTTGGGAATCCAAATTCAAGTGCATAGCAGGACCCAGAGTGGCTCCCTGGGCATGGGGCATATAGAGGAGCAATGACCTCCCCACTGTTGGGAGAACTAGCTAAGGTGGCATCTTTAGCCTTAAGAGGCTCTCCATAATATTTCTCCTTTTCTTTCTCCCTCTTGGGATTTATATGAATTCTCCCAATAGAATTGTGCTTCTTTCCCAATAGAAATAAGGAACATTAAACTGAAGATTGTGATTTTTTTTAAATCTCAGTTGATCTCTGGACACAGGTGTCAGAAACATGTGGCCACAACCCATGCCCCTTGGGAGCTCAGTGTTCACCATCTCTGGGCTGTTCCTTCCTGGAAGGGATACCATCTCCATTGTCCTGGTCTCCAGCCCAGGGGCATGCCAGGAAAGACCCTTCCTTACAGAAAACTTGTCCAGCTTCCTGGGACCATGGAGTGACATGGGGGACATGTGGTGAGGCCAGATGAAAAGGAGGGTGTGGTCAGCTATCCTAAGGAAGTGGAGGCAGGAGCATGCTCAGACCTCCCTGGAGACCAGATGTGATGGTCACATTGTCCTGGTCCTCTCCACAGGGAATGCAGCAGTTCCTTCCAGACAACAGCTTTGCCTTTGGAGGCTCCTGATTGACCTTTTTGTAATCCCGATACTGCTCTTTCTTTGTGAGACAGCCTTAAAAGTCTCATAGCAGGTGCTCAAATGGTTGCATCCATAATTTGAATTTCCCTTTAAAGAAGCACAGAGTGCAGTGAAGAAAGGAAGTTCTCATTATTTCATGCTTTTGGAAGAATGACTACATTTACTGTCAACTGTATTTAATGGTTGCATTTGAAAACTGGTTGCTTAGAATAGTCACAGAGCTACCTGTGGCTGCCTTAAGGCAAGGCTTGGACCCAGCCCAAGCCATCTTGAGCACCTCATGAAGATGTTAGTAGCAGTTGCTCATTGGTCTTCCTCAGGCTGCAGAGTACAAACCAGGAAATAGGAGCTTTGGGATCCAGCAGGAGAGACCCATCCCAACATCCTTCCTTCCCGCTTCCCTCCCTCCCTTCCTCCTTCCCTCTTTCTCCCCTCCCTCCCTTCCTCCTTCCCTCTTCACCTCCCTCCAGCCCTCCCTCCCTTGCTGCCCCTCCCTACCCCTTTGACCTAAGTAGCCCCCTTCCTTAAGGATGCAAAAGTGTGCCCCCATCAGTTTGATGTAAGGATTGCAGAAAAGGAGGCAGTCAAAGTATGGGCTAGGCTTGAGATGCTGGGTCCTGGCGGGGCTCCACCACCATAGCCTGAGCAGAAGAAGGCATTCTGCATAAGGTGCATTTCCTAGACAAAACCCAACAGGCTGTGTTCTGTCCTTATCTCCCAGAAATGGTCAACCAGAAGGCTGTGTATTTCTTCAACCTAAGCTCCATACAGGACTCGGAGATGATCCTTACAGCCACCTTCCACTTCTACTCAGAGCCACCACGGTGGCCCCGGGCGCGCGATGTGCCCTGTAAGCTTCGGGCAAAGAGCGCCCTGTGCCGCATGCCACCCCCAGGCCCAGCGCGCCTGCACGTGCTATTCCGCAGTCTGGCCCAGAACTCCGCCACGCAGGGCCTGCTGCGCGGAGCCATGGCCCTGGCGCTTCCATCCCGGGGCCTGTGGCAGGCCAAGGACATCTCCACCATTGTCAAAGCAGCGCGCCGCAATGGTGAGCTGCTCCTGACAGCCCAACTGGACTCTGGAGAGAGGGGCCCTGGGGTGCCCAAGTCCACCCCTCGTGCTCCCTACATCCTCGTCTACGCCAATGACCTGGCCATCTCAGAACCCAACAGCGTAGCAGTGACGCTGCAGAGATATGATCCCTTTCCTGCCGGGGACCCTGCACCCGGTGCCACCAGCATGCGCAATAGCTCCGCAGACCAGCGTGTGCGCCGGGCGGCGCAGGCTCCTGGGCCGCTGCAGGACAACGAGCTGCCTGGGCTGGACGAGCGGCCTGCACACGCGCCCTTGGCTCCGCACTTCCACAAGCAGGAGCTGTGGCCTGGCCCGTTCCGCACACTGAAGCCCCGGCCTGCGCGCAAGGAACGCAAGAGGAAGGGCCAGGACTCCTTCCCTGTCATCCCTTCGCAGGTGCTGGATTTTGATGAGAAGACTATGCAGAAAGCACGGAGGAGACAGTGGGACGAGCCGCGGGTCTGTGCACGGCGGTACCTGAAGGTGGACTTCGCAGACATCGGGTGGAACGAATGGGTCATCTCACCCAAGTCCTTTGACGCCTACTACTGTGCGGGAGCATGCGAGTTCCCCATGCCCAAGGTAAGCCAGCTGGAGTGCCTCTGCCCTGTCTGCCTTTCGTCTGAGCCTCCAACTCAGCTCTGCCCATTTAGTGGGAAGTCTCCCTACTTGTGACTTCCGGTCATCATCTGCAGAATGGAGATCATACTCTTCTGTCCTGAGAAGCAAGGACCGGGTAGATGAAGGTGGATGCAGCCCCTGAGTGTCTTTGGTCCCTCTGTTCTCTGGAAAGTTTGACTTAGTCAAATTAGAATTTTTCAATCAGAACATATCTTCTGAAAGAGGACCATCTTCATAGAAGGGCATTCTCAGAAGTTGCCATCTAGAAGTTGGCACTACTGCCTCCCTACAGACAGGGCAGGTCCCAGAGGCTTTCCCTGGCCACAGCTCTCCTTTTCCTAGCTGGGGACCCTGGGGTGGGTAGCTGTGATCAGCCAGGTTCTAGTCTCAGTGTCTCCTGTTGTGGGCTCCCTCCCTCCTTTGGCTCAGGATACCCCCAGAACAGTTGGCAAGACACAGCAGCATAAGGCTATTTTATTGCTCTGGCCATGAGCTCTGAGTCTCTCCTTCTCCTGGGCTGGATGGTGGCTCTGTCCACCTTTGGGTAGCCTGTGCAGGCCCTGTGAACCCTTGACTCCAAGCACATAGCTTCCTCCTGCTTGTCCCTGCGAGAAAGGAAGTCATTGCATAAATCCATTTTGATCCTCACTAAATCAGACTGGTGAGAAAGCACAGGCCCGGATGTAGGCTGTCTTAATTTGTTTGTGAGTCAAGGGGGTTCTCCTCCAAGCTGTGCATGTATTGGAGAGAGGAAGGGAGGATCCTGGCAGAGATAAGGGCTGCTGGAGAGGCTTTGTGCAGGCCAGACCTCTGCAGGCACACTGCTGGCTGACTCCAGGCTTACCTTATCAGCTGGCTCGCTGCCTCCCCACCTTCCCAGCCAGGACACCAGCTGGAGCCTTGAACACACAGGTATCCCTGTGTGCTATTCCCAGTTTGCCTGCATCTCTGTTGGCCAGCGATGTGCTGGAGCAAGTGACATCTGTGTTCATCTTGTCAAAGGTGGGCACCTGTGCCAAGACAGGTCACTCTCTAACTGGAGGAGCTTGATCAGGTACCTTAGTCATTTTATTATACTTTAATGTCTTCATCCATGATGTGAAGATCATATCCACCACAAAAATCAATAAGATGACAAAATAACATGATGCCAGTAGTGCTGCAGCTTCCATTCCAACTTAGGCACAGATGGGGAGTGGATAGGCTCAGCCCCTAGCGCGGGCAAAGCCTGCCCCATCAATAACTGAATTTCAGGATTAAGCAGTCTCTGCCAGGTTCCAGGTGCTCCTCAGAGATGTGTTGAGTGCGGCCGCCCCCCAGTGGCCAGTGCCTTCCAGGGAAGCAAAATGGACAGACAGACTTGGGGTCTTGCCCCCTGAGTTCAAAGCGAGGTCCTGCCTGGAAGTCAGCTTTTCTTCTGGGTCACCATTTCCAGGGCCTCGGTCAAGGAACAGCAGTGGAGTGCTGTGGTCTGCGGCCACAGGCAGGGCAGGTGGCTGGGTGGGTGCAGCCAGAGCACTGCAGTGATCCCGCTCCATTCTCACCCCGCAGATCGTTCGGCCATCCAACCACGCCACCATCCAGAGCATTGTCAGGGCCGTGGGCATCATCCCTGGCATTCCAGAGCCCTGCTGTGTGCCAGACAAAATGAATTCACTCGGGGTCCTCTTCCTGGATGAGAACCGGAATGTGGTTCTGAAGGTGTACCCCAACATGTCTGTGGAGACATGTGCCTGCCGGTAAAGCTGCCAGTAAAGACAGCTTCACCCTGCGGAGCCTGTGAGAGCTGGGCTTGGACTGGCAGAGCAGCTTTAGGGGTCAGGGCAGAGTTTGATAGTAGCCCTGCTGTGCCCAGAAAGATCTTGGATCCTCACTGCTGGTGACAGAGTCCCCTGAATGCTTCCTGGATCTCCACCCTGAGGAGTCAGGAAACAGCCTGGATCTGAAGGTCACCTCAACCCCACTGTCATCAAGGCCTGCAAGTGGGGCATGCCCAGGGCATGCCCAGGGCATTCATCTGTGCATTCATCATCTCAAAACTTGGGGGGGGGCTTGTACACATGTGGGGGGGCTCAGTACCCCATGTCTGGAGAGCTGCTCTTCAAATCCTCAGTCTAAAACTCTTCAGGCTACAAACTGGAGAAGGGGCCTCACCACGGCATCAGTGGGTGCTTCTTTCCCACTCCAGGGCAGACACTTGGCTACACCCAATGTGCATATGTAACATCGTGGGTTTCTTTCTTTTAATATATATTTTGTTTTAAAACAAAAGGGTGGGAGTTGATACCATTCCCCACAGAGATAATCGAGCTGGTAGGATTGGGTTGTTTAAATGTGTATGGGAATAACATATACAGTAATATGTTGGAATACTAAAAAATAACCAAGATTTTATATTTTTGTAAATTATACTTTGTATACTGTAGATTGTGTATGTTCTGTGTTTTTATGGAAAGCTAATAAACTAAAGGGACAGTGGCATCTTGAAAAAGTCAACTGTCCCCCATTCTCAAACTTTGATCTATTTCTGCCCATCCTAAGTCTAATGCCTGAGTGGCACTGTTTCCTTTAGTATTGACCTCAGTACCCTGAGGTCATACTCTTTTCTGTCCTAACCAGCAGAAAGCTAGTTGCTTCTAAGCCTTGAAATAATCCGACCACCCCCTCTGTTTTGCAAATTCCAACCCCATCTGACATCCAGAGGGCCATGGCTCCATGCAGGCACAGTGGCCTGCTGGGAGGTGACCAGGATATGTCAGGCCTTTAAAGGACAACCTGTAGTTGCCTGTGCTTTTGCTACAACAAAGAGGTCTTCATAGGGTAGTTCAAGCTGGAGGAGGTGGCTCACTGCCTTCTCCAGAGCTCATAATTCAGGAGGCCCTGGAAGGACAGTGTGTTCTCTTGTGCATACTTGTAGGACAGCTGCAGAGCTATCACAAAAGAGCCAGCCCCAGATGGCCCCATTATGCCTAACACTTGCATTGCCACCCTGTGGTCCCCACTGGTTGGCATTTCTGAAAAGAACCTGGGTAATGTAAGGTAGGTGCATCTTAATCCCATAAGAGGGACCTGAGAGGATGGCACAGTAGTGAGTCAACCCATGGGGACTGTGAAGTTTCTAGGGTTTGGGAGAGGGGAATTGTGTAGAGAGGCAGCAACAGGTACTGTCTCAGGTAGAGTACTGAGCCCAGGACTCCAGTACAAGGCAAGGAAAAGGCCTTGTTCTCAGAGACTTGGGACAGCAAAGGTGAGGCAACAAGGAGGGCCTAAAGTGGGTCAGCCAAACGTATTAGCCCAGATCCAGCATGTAGCTCTGGAGCATACACCATGCCTCAGTAGCAGCCCAGTCTCAGTGCGGGGAAACTGGATGCACAGGTTCTTCATGCTTCCAGCTGCCCCTGCCCCTGGGTAAGGAGACGACAGTCCCACTTCTCTGGCCCTCCTCTGAGGTGCTGTGTCCAATCTGGAAAGAGAAGCAGGAATGACTCCCTGAGGAGCCTAACCGCTGTGTGGGCCCACCCACAGACCAGTGAGCTGAGTCAGGAATCCCCCCTCTACACACACACACACACACACACACACACACACACACACACACACACACACACACACACGCTGTCTTGGTCTCCTCTTCCTACAGGGACAGTACTGAGGACTAGAGGCTCCTGTCAAGCAGCTGATAGGTGACTGGCACGTTGCAGCTGCAAAACTAGTGATTGGTTTTCTACATCTGATCCTTTTCAGAACATGACAACACATAAAATAAATGTAATATTAGGGCTTGAAAAGACTCCAAGTTCTGTTTTTCTAAATATGAGAACCTTTGTGTACCCTCCACTGTACCTCTCCCCTTAAACCACACCTTTTCCTCCTTTAATAAAGATGAGGTGCCCTGTGATGGCTTTATTTTGTTCTTTCTGGCATCTGTAGTTTCAAGTCTTCATTTCTGGATTTTTAGAATGGGAGTGCAGTAGACCTTTCAGGGTCCGGTAGGAGCTGTCTTCTCCAAGTGTACCATGAGGCCTTATGGTGTGGAGAAGACATGGGTGATGTGTGTCCCAGCTCTGCAGAGGAAAGGTCTGGTGACATCAGGGATCCCTCGAGCTCAGAGAGCAGCCTGCAGTTTAAATATGGCATCTTTGGTCTCAGCAGCTTCACACCTTACTGCCCAATTGGTGCTGCAGCGAAACAGCACAAGTAGCATGTGCACAAATGGCTTCCAGAGATCACAGGTTGGTATACACAGCTGTGAGTCAAGGTCCATGTGGCTAGCCCCAGTGTTCTACAGGTCCACTGGGATTGCCCAAGATCATTGAGTGCCATGATAACAAAACAAGATTTAAGAATTGGCAGAGCTCAGAGTCTAGTGTGAGCCTGGTGTGGATGAAGCCTGGCTCTGAGCCCCAGCACAAGAGAAGAAAGAAGAGCGAAGGAGGAAAAATGGATGAAAGAGCTTCCTCCTTAAAATCAAAATGTCACATCACACCGTCGCAAAAGCCAAAAGATTCCAGGACGCAGCCTTGTCGTGCATGGGCCCTGTGGTCACTCAGCTGCCTGTGTCCATCTGCAGGGAAAGGTAGGTAACCTGATGCTGGGCCTTGGTCCCTGAACTTATCAGGTGTGACTGAGAACTATGGCAAATGTTTACATTTTAAAATTCATTACAATAAAAAAAAAACACTTCTATTAATCTTCAAAAAAATCCAACCCCTGACTTTAAAGACTTGTGCCACAGTTTTTCACACTTTCCAGAAGAGTTCTGGAAGTTCTTTGCTGAGTATCTTTATTTGTGCCACCATGGCTGCCCGGATGTTCTGAATTAATTTACAGTGTTTACCCTTTATGGTCATTTTGACATTGAGGAAGAGCCAGAAGTCATTGGGTGCCACATTCAGCGAGCAAGGTGGATGGGGACACACTGGAACGCTGTGATGCACCTGCCTTTCCTTTGGGTGGGGCAATGATATTTGTAGTAGTTCTGATCACACCTTGTGAAGACAGTCACAAAAGAGGCTTCCAGAACATGGCAAGAATAGTTGGATGAGTGTGTTCAGAGCCAAGGGGAGCATTTGAGGGGCCATGGTCCTTTATGGTAATAATTTCTTAAAATCTAAACACACTGTGTGTTTAGACCAGTCTTTGCATACACCCACTGGAAATGTCTAGCATCTTGGAAATAGTCCATGTGACCAGTACCAATTGCACAACAAAGAGCAGGTCACTCTCTGGCCGGTTTTCAGGAAGTTCTGATACAACTTTTCCTCCAGAAGGAAGGGAACTGGGTTCTGGTACCACCAAACGCCTTGCCTTAGACATCCCAGTAAGTGTTTCTATGTCTAGGTCATTCCTAAAATACCATCAGGATCATTAATGGCTATGACTGACACTGCTCCTGTGGCCAGGATAGGCAGCCAAAATGGAGGAACTTACGGATATCTGGGATCATGGTAGGAGTGTGTAGGAGGGGGCTCCAGAGGACAGGTGTGGCAGAGAGTTGGGGCCAGCTGGGGAGAGCTGACCTGGCTGGTGGGGTAAGGAGTCACAGTACGGCACGTGCAGTGTGTGTGCTGACTGCGCATCAGAGAGCCTGATGGCGGGAGGCGGGCAGGAGATTATTCCCCTTTGCCAAAACTTGGGAACTTAAAGTCCTTCATGGATAACCAAGCTTCTGGTATTTCTGTGTTTCTCCCTATTCCCCAAGGTGGTGAGGTTGTCCAGGCTGTGGCCCGCCCTTCTCACCTCTAGAAGTTACCACTCAGTGTGGTCCAGTCTTAGGCTCCCTCCTCTGATGTCTCTAAACAGTAGTTTGTACAATCAGGGCTTCAAGGGGTTCAGCCAGAAAATGAATGCCCATTCTCTCAATTATTACTCCACCTTTAGCACGCACTGTGGGCCACGCTCCTAGCTAGGCAGTACAGTCAGTCCTCCGTATCCATGGCTTCCACAGCCTCAGGTTCAGCTAATCTTGGACTGAAAACCATTTTTAAAAATTGCCTTTGTGCAGTCAAGGCTTTTCCTTGTCATTATTTTATAAACAGTATAGTATAGCAATGACATCATATTCTTTCTAAGTAACCTCAAGATGGTTTAAAGGGAAAATATGGGTAAGTTGTATGTGAGGACCACAACACTATGTTCTTAAATAGGTTTTTATTTTCAATTGACAGTTTAAGCAGACATAACTACACGTATCTACAGAGTACAAAGTAGCATTGCATACAAGTACACAACATATAGCAATCAGGTCCGGTAAGTAAGTGACATATCTGTCACCTTAGATGGGCTTAGTAGGCTTAAAGCCCTGGGTTCCATCCCTAGCTTCAAAAGCAAAACAAAGCCCTCAGAAAGCACTATTTTTTTCTGTGTCTACTGGCTATGTTGAAACACTCAGGTAGCTGTTCCAATCCTAGTCACCCTGCCGTACACAGACCACCAGAAGTTACTCCCCATGTGCCTGCATCACTATACCCCTCGCTATGCTGTAGGTGTTTTATTCAAAGGACTTGCACATCTGCAGAGTTTCTTACCTTCAGGGAGCTCCCAGAACCAACTTCTCCTGGACAAGAGAGACAACCATCTCACTTTATTTACCTCTCTGATCCACCTTGTGGTGCACGGAGGGAATGCTTAGCGTGTCCAAGTCCTTGGATTCCATCCCTAGCACCAAAACCAAAAGCACAGTGTGTAAACTTGAATACGCCTCAGAATCACCTGGAAGGCTTGAGACAGGTGCAGGGACCCCTGTTCCTGACCAAGACTGATATTCTGTTTCTACCCAGTCCCCACAGGCTGTGACTGGCACTGGATTTAAGATCAGATCCATCATTGGGAGGCAAGTGTGCCGGGTGGTCATGAGCCAGCAGGAAAGCAGGATACCAGGGGCTCAGACATGGACCTGGTAGGGGTCCCCAGCCTGCTCTGTCTGGCCCTGGCTCTCTCCTCATACCCGAGGTGGATCAAATTTTCATTCCTCTGAGCAGCTACAGGTAGGTGTGGATGCCAAGCACCTAGGAGGAGGAACAAGTGTCCCCCCATGGTCATCTCTCCTGGGGCAAAAGGGATCTGTGACTCAGGGAGGCAGCCCTGCCACCAGTGTCCAGGGAGCCTTTCTCACTCCATGATGAAGAGTGAAGCCAGGGTCCCAGCTTGGACCTGAAAGAGATGGGTGAGCTGCCTCTGCCTCTCTGCACCAACCCCCCAGACATCACCAACAGTGGAGGGTGGAGCTGAGCTGGCAGTGGCCAGGTGGGGGTGGGGCAGACTGCTTTGCACCTGCATGGCACAGTCCTCTGCCAAGGGGAACAGCCCCAGGTTCCTTCCAGGGGAACCCAGTTGCTCAGAAGGAACACAAGTGCTGCATGCCAAGGACATCTTGCACAAGCACTGATGTGTGATAGGAGTGGTGAGGGGAGGGCCAGGCCAGAGGGAGAGACCCAGTCCTCCAGCAGGCTGCCAGGACAGGGGCTCTGCAGAGAGGATGGTGAGTTGCCCAAGGTGAAGATGGGTGCACAGTGACTAGAAGGTCAGACTCTGTGCTGATAATAGCCATGGCTAATCCTCATAGTGTCCTGGGCTCTTTGTAATGTGTTCCTGAGAACTCCCAGGGTTTGTGGGGTCCTCAGCCTGGCCCTGGAGAGTGACAAACAGGACTTCTGAGCATGGCCTCAGACCAGTGCTAATGAGACTTGGCCAGTGCCGCAAACTGAGGCTGAAGTCTGAGGGGGGTGAACAGGGGCTCAGTTAGGTGTGGAGCACACCACCATCTCACATCTAAGCCATTCAGAACATAATTGGTGGGGGCTTAGGCAAATAATCAAGCAGGGTCCGGGAAGTAATGTCACTTACTCAAACTTCCCGGCATAGGAGTCTCTGCCCCCACCCCTCAAGGCATAGGATGGGCTTGAGGCTGGCTCAGTGCAGGGTGGATGGCAGGGCGGAGAAAGGGGCCATAGAGCGGCTTTGCTCCCTCCAGCTGAAGCTGTTCTAAGGCCAAATTTCCACACAACTTTCTGATTTCACGTCAGCCATCAGCCATTTGCTTGAGCCCGATCATAGTTTGCTTGGCAGCAGAAGGAGTTCTAAGTGACATAACTTCCTAAAAGAAAAAACAAACATGCACACAAGAGAAAACCAAGCCCACACCTACTAAGCCCATAGACACCAAACTAAATGATCTCAGGAAAATGAAAGGCAGACATTGCAGACATTCGAATCTGGGTTGTCTTGCATTTTGTGTCTGGTTCTGATTTATCCAGGCACAGACTCAAAACCACCATAATTCAGATCTTCAGTCTTTGAATCATAATGAGAACGGACTTCCCTGTGAAAAGTAAGAAGTAGAGGCGCACAATTTCAGGGTGGGAGCAAATGAGGTTTTACACAACTCAGTCAAGGCTGTCCTTCCTAAGGCCCCAACAAGAAAGATTTCTGAGAAGAAAGGGAAGCAGGTCCTTCAGAATGGGAATCTTAGCATCTTGTGGGAAAGCAAAGCAGCACCTGGACCTTGTTCCCTATGAGACATAGGGAGATCTTCTCAGATGAACCAAGATCTTCTCAGATGAACCAGGAAAGGCCCAAAGGCCCTAGGCATCACCTACAGAAGCAGGGATGTGGGTGAGCCATGGTCCCCTCAGGAACCTGGAACTTTGTGTAAAGGGTAAATGGAGATGAAAGAGTGACCCCTGCTGGCCTGTCACAGGGGCATGGTTCACAAAAACAGCTAGGTGTGGGAGACAGTGCCTAGAAGGCTGTTTGTTACCTTGTCGCCTTACGGAGGATGCCCAGTCAGGGCACCTCAGACAAGCAGGTGCCAGTGTTAGATGTGTTGGACCCTCCCCAGCAGCAAAGCCAAAACTGCAACACCAGCAGATGGCCCCTACTCAAACCTTTTTCTCCCTCTCCCTTCCTAGCCTTCTCAGCCACCCAAACCCATTCCCCACTCTTGCCTAAATCCAGGGTGGCTGTATTTAGACTTCCCAATGACATCATCAGGATACCTTGTGCAAAGGAAGACAGTAAAGGAATGTGGGCACATGGACAGGTGGCGCTTGGAGGGTGACAGTCCACACACACAGGCATGTGCACTGCCAGCTGTGGGGAGCTGCGAGAAGTCATGTGACAGGCATCCAGACAACCTCTGTTGCCACATGCTGTGACCTCTTATATAAACAAGGCCACCACCCTTTATCTGCAGTCCCCAAGCCCAAAAGCTTCTGGAAGCTTCAGTTTCTTTTTAACTCTTATAGCAAAATTTGGCCTGAAGGAATATTTCTGTGTTTATGTATTTGTTTCACTGCAGAAATATTACATGTCAGATGATAAGGCATCATCTCTGATCCCTATAGGGATATTGCAATATGTGCAGTGTAATACTAAATCTTACAAATCTGAAACTTTCTATATCCTAAAAACGTTCCCAGCTGTCAGGGTTTCAGAGAGGAGATTATAGAGCCTTATATGTTTCAAAATGTTAACTGTAAGCATTGTTGAATAATGGTGAGATTATGTATTTTTTTATTTCCTGAGTTACATTCCAAATTTTCCAAATTTACTGCACTGTCAACTGTCAAAAAGAAATCTGAAGCATTTACAACAGGACACTGGGCAGCAGCCTCTCCGCAGCCCTCAGCACACTCAGACCACCCAGTGGGGTCCCCTTACTCAGCCTCTGGGGAGCAGAAGTCAGACTTCAGGGTCCACAGAGGGCAGCCCACCATATGCTCCGGCTTCTCTGGCCCACACCAGGCTCTGCAGCCATAGCTCTGCCCCAGGGTTTTCCCCGCCCCTGGAATCTTTGTGCTGAGCTGGACCGATGCCCAGTGTACTTCCTGCCCCCTCCCCAGACAGCATTTCTGCAGTTGTGCCTCTCCTCTGCTCCCCTGGTCATGTCCCCAAGGGACTGGGACAGCAAGTTCTGTCCTGTCACCCAGGGACTCCTGGCTTCACCCTTGCCTTGAGACAGCTCTGACCACAGCCTGCCACCAGTGGCCACTGCTGTATCTCCTTGAATCACCTGGGTTCTCTGCCCCAAGGGCAGGGTACTTTCCATAAGTCCTTCCCAGAGTACAGCACCCTACTAGGCCCTAGTGTTTGAACAGTGACACCATGAGTGGTAGAGATGGACAAAGGCCAAGTATGGGCACATCGCTCTTAAAATAGCACAGTCCCAGGGCCTCAGAAACTGTCCTCTAGCTGTCTCAGCCTCTACCTGCTGGGAATCTGATTGGGTACAGAGCCACCTCCAGCCTCCCGCCTGTGCAGACTTCACAGTCCTCCTAGCTGTCAAGTGCAGCCCACGTAGCTTCTCCATTGCTCTGAACCAGGACCCCAGCACCCTCAACAGTGACTGCACTGGGCCACTGGACCAGCAGGATATGTGTGCTTGTGGTACTACCCAGAGTAGCTGCAGCTTGGGCTTCCTCTCGAGTCCATGAGACTCAGCAGTGGCAGCCTGAGCACGTCATGACCTTATGTCCTGAGGGAGGCCAGGACACACATACTGCACCTGCAATCCCTGCTGCTCGGGGGCTCATTCCCAGTGGGAGCAGCTGAGCCACACAGGAAGGTCCTATGTCCGTAAGCCACAGGCCCCTGACACACCCTACAGGAGTCCATGCCCACTCACTCTCCCGACCCCTGATTCGTGTCATCCTCTGGGTACCTTGGCTATTTCTATATTTAGAGGGCCTCTAAATGATAAAGAGAAAATAATGTAACTTCCAACCTGCTGGATGTTAGATGAACCAAGTTCATGCTCCCTAAAATCAAGAACTCAATTCAGGGGAACACAGAGGCTCAGGGTAAGACATATTCATTGAGAGGAACAGATGCAACTCCTGAGAGACAGAAATGGGCTTGAATTGTACTTGACAAAGGGAGTTTTAAGAGCTAAGTCATGGGCCACAAGGTGGCAGCCCAGCAGCCTCCTCCCCAGGGTACAAAGTGGGACAAAACTACTGTTAACCAATCGGAGTACAAGTATAGCTACTGAGGTAACATGGATCCGACGGACAGGCAGGTCCTGTAGCAAGTGCACATAGAAAGAACGGGGACCTTTTTTGGGAGAGATGAACCAGGAGGTCCTGGTCACCCACTGGGTGACCAATGCCTCTTTAAGCTTATTGGGCCAGGGATACTAACCAGGTAGTACTAGTATGTTGCTTATCCCTCTGGAGGTGTGTAGGAATTCCATCTTTATCTTGAAGTGAAGCTATTAGTGAGCGCACCTCCAGCGCAGTTGTAATGTGTTCTCAGTATTTTCACTCCTGATTCTTGGATTCCTTGATTCATGGCCCAAAAGAGGGGCACATGTCACCCATCTGCAGAGCCTTCCCAACAGAGCTGACAAGAAAATGAGCAAGGTTCCCAATTAGTAAAAGATAACCCAGCCCAACACAGATCCCTTACAGTCAGCCGTGTCCTTCCCACAGGCCTGTGTGCTGGCTCAAGTCTCGGATGTTTATAGAGCCTTCATTAACAAGCACTGCCTTAGATAACAGCCTGGTGCAGCACTGAAGCCAGATAAGAACAAGTGGTGGATAGTCCAGGATGCAGGGCGAGCTTGTGCTGGCTGGGTGCTCCCTGCAGATCAGTCAGCAGGATGGTGCGAGCCCAATGCTCCCCAGATCCTTCTGGCTCCCGGTAACTCGTCGCCACCACCACCACCACCACCTCAGCCCAGCGGCCTCCTCCCCAGGGCCTGAGATGTCTCCTGGGGCTCTGTGGGTGGCCCTGCTCATGCTGTCCCTGCTGGCCTATCCTGTGCAAGGGAGGCCACTGCAGAGCGTGTGGCAGGCATTGCCAGGGGAGCCTGGCAGTGGGCGGCAGGAGGGCACTGTGGACATGACAGTGCTCCTGGAGAACATGAAGGTGGACTTCCTGCGCAGCCTCAACCTGAGCGGCGTCCCCTCCCAGGACAAGGCCAAGCTGGAGCCGCCACAGTACATGATCGACCTGTACTACAGGTACACCTCTGACAAGTCATCGACCCCGGCCTCCAACATCGTGCGCAGCTTCAGTGTGGAAGGTACAGCTGGGGTCTGGGGAGGTGGGGGCAACACACTGGCCAGAGCAGCCCTGCCTAGTGGGGTGGCGCATGATCACAGGCAACCTGAAAATTTCCCATTGCAATTAATTACAAAGAAATAAAAGAAAATGCAGCTCTTTTCTTAGGTTGCCAATAGTTGCGTGTGGCCAGTGGCTTCCCTGTGAGGCTATGCAGGTCCTAGGGCCCAGACAGCATCTCAAAGGTTCTAGTAGAAAACTGTCCCTGGCCACAGATAGCACCAAAGGCCTCAGTGGCCAGGGTCTGGCCCCTCCTTCACCTCCTGTCCTCTTCTTCCCTCCTTCTTTCCTCTCTCTTCCTCCTTGTTCTCTTTCCTCTTTGCCTTCTCTTCTTGCCCTCCTCTCTCAACTCCTCTTTCCTCTGTTTTACCTCCCTTCCTGTTCCTTCCAACTCAGAAATAATTTACTTATCACAGAACTAATCAGTACATTTTTAAACTTTGGAAGAAGACTCTTGCCCCTCCCTACACAGAGCTTTCAAAACCCAAATGATAAAATAAACCTTTGGACAGACATGTGTTGGAAGAAAACCACCTTATTTTTCTAACCATGAAATTCCTTGATTTAGGAAGACCAGAAGTAAATACTGACTTAACCTGAGCCCACTAACTCATTCATTAGCCTGGGGGAGGCAGAAGAAATGAGTTCGGGACAGTGTGGGGCAGTGTGCAGGGGCAGGGAACTCCCCCAGGCCAGGTGTGAGTGAAAGGTTAAGTATCCAGATGCCACCTGGCCCTGCTGCTTGTCTGAGCAGTACCGGCACTGAAGTCCCGGTCAAGGACTTAAGTGTGGGCCCTCTATTCCTCCAGGAGTCAGACCTACAAGTGCCCTAGGCCACCACACCCACCACGTAGGCAGAGTCTGAGTCCTTCGAAAACCACTCACCTCACAACATGTGCTCACTGCTGCTGGGTTTTCTGATTGCCCAAAAGAAGAAAATCTTATTTTACATGAACGTGCCTGATTTTTAAACCTTTGCCTTGTTTTTTAAAAAATACAATCCACGGTATGCCTGGGGCAAACATTTGTGACCTCTCAGGGAGAGGTTCAGTTTCCTTGGTCGGCATCTGAGTTATCATGTCCCAGAGGCCTAAGCAGGTGGTGTACTGAGCCCAGCGCAGCGTGTTCAAGCTGTGGCAATGTGCTGATTGGGCCCGTGCTCCGCCTGACCAGGCTGAGGAAAGGTGTTTTCTAGGTGTCCGACCATGATCCCCCAGCACTGTGAAGCCACGCCACATTCAGAGTACATGCAGTCACAGGGGTGAGGTCCCAGGCATCACCCAAGGGGCAGCACACCACACCCAGGAGCTGAGCTGGGCACTGCACTGGGCGAGAGGACCCAGGGAGCGGGCGGAGAGGCCGTGTGTGTGTTTCATGTGTGCAGGGACTATGCTTAGGCCAGAAGGGCACAGACAGATTAACTGAGCCTCTGCTATGAGCTGGGGACTGCCACTGAAGTTCTGGGTGCACCCAGATAAATCTTCACACCCATGATAGAGGCACATGGGACAGAAGAGGAAAGCGAGGCACCGAGAAACACAGAACTTTGCACAGTAATGAGCCCCATGAGGGATGAGTCGGGGTCAGCTTTTGTGGGCCGGGCCCCCGAGCCTGCATGACCAGTCACAGCAAAACACAAGGTCCCTCCTTCTCACACAGAGCACCCCAACTCTGGACACCTTCCAAGGTTCTGATCAGTCAACACATTAAGTGGAAAACTCCAGAACAGGCAATTCCTACATTCCGAATGACTGACATTACACTACATTGTCCCAATTATTCTATTTTCCTGTAATCATTATGAATCTCTTACTAGGTCTAATCTAGACATTTTTTCTTTCCTTTTTTTTTTTTTTTTTTTTGGTACCAGAATTCAAACTCAGGACCTTGTACTTGCCAAGCAGGTGCTTGTGCTGCTGAGCTATCTCCCCAGCCCCTAATGTAGACAGTAGCTCTCATAAGCATGCATGGCAGGGAGTACAGAGAGAGTATGTGATTTAGCACTTCTCGAAGTATCACGCATCCACTGGGGCTGTGGACCACATGCCTGGGGATGAGGGCTGGCTGGAGCTCTCAAAACCAGGGCAGCTCTCTTCACAGCCAGGTATCAGCCTAGGAGAAATGAGAAGTAGAGAGAATTATACAGCTGAAAAAAGGCCTCATTTTCAGCTTCCATAACAAAACCACCCACTTTTACTTTGCTTAAAGGTTACAATTCCAAATGATGTCTATGTGGTTTAGAGGCTGTAATAATAGACCTTTGCAGTACGGTCTGTCCTTTAAATGTATACCCTTGGGATCCTCACATTAAGGCCACCAGTGCTTTGCAGTTTTCTTGGCTGATCAGACACCCCAGGTGGGTGCACTTTGGCGACTGAAGACCTTGAGTCTCCATCTTCCTGTCTGTAAAAGTGAGATAATACTAGATTCCCCCAATGTAAGTGTAAAAATTAAAGTAAAAAATAATATGCAAAGCTCTCAGCGTAAGGGCTGGCCAAATAGCTCAGCGGATTAAAGCACCTGCAAGCAGGCACAGGGGCTGGGGTTCAATCCCCAGGCCTGCTGTGCCAGCCTCACCCCCAGGGCGCACTGAGACAACAATTGAGACTGGGCATGGTGGCCTGCGCCTGTAATCCCAGCTCTGGGGAGGCTGTAAACTATGAGTCTGACCTAGTAGTGAGACTCTGAACACCCCATAAACCCTTCCCTAAAATACAGAAAGAAACAAAATATAAATAAAAGCTCTCAGCATCCTGCCAGCCAGGTAGGAGCTGCTCAGCAGAGCATGGGACTGTCAACAGCTACTTGAGCAGTTGCTTCAGCTTTCCCTTGGAAGACCCTAAATGAACCTTTCCAAGTGCCTTTCTGCTAAAACTTAAAGTGAACTAAATAGAGATAACAGAGACAAAAACTATCCTCCCACGAGTCCTCTTCATCCAAGCCCGGAGGCTCAGCTTTGGGGTCTCCAGAGTGGGTGCTCCAGCCAAGCCCGTCTTGTCTTTGCATTTCAGATGCCATCTCGACAGCTGCCACTGAAGACTTCCCCTTCCAGAAGCACACTCTGCTCTTTAACATCTCCATCCCCAGGCACGAGCAGATCACCAGGGCTGAGCTCCGGCTCTATGTTTCCTGTCAAAATCACATGGATGCTCTCCATGGGCTGGAAGGAAACATGGTCATCTATGATGTCCTGGATGGAGAAGATGCCTGGGATGGTGCCACAGAGACCAGGACCTTCTTGGTGTCCCAAGACATTCGGGGCGAGGGCTGGGAGACCTTGGAAGTGTCCAGTGCCGTGAAGCGGTGGGTCAGGGCAGACTCCTCCAAGAGCAAAAACAAGCTGGAAGTGATGGTGGAGAGTTGCAGGAAGGGCTGTGACACACTGGACATCAGTGTCCCCCCAGGTTCCAAAAATCTGCCCTTCTTTGTCGTCTTCTCCAATGACCGCAGCAATGGGACCAAGGAGACCAGACTGGAGCTCAGGGAGATGATTGGCCATGAGCAGGAAAGCGTGCTACAAAAGACACACAGGAGTAGCTACAGGGAGTCCGGTGAAGGCCATGGGGAGGAAGAGGAAGAGGGGGGTGGGGAGGGGGGTGTGGCAGCTCACACTGTGGGGCAGTCATTGTCGGCCAGACACAAGAGGAGCATAGGGGCTGGCAGCCACTGTCAGAAGACCTCTCTGCGGGTGAAATTCAAGGACATCGGCTGGGACAGCTGGATCATCGCACCCAAGGAGTATGATGCCTACGAGTGTAAAGGTGGCTGTTTCTTCCCCTTGAGTGACGACTTGACGCCAACAAAACATGCCATTGTGCAGACCCTGGTGCACCTCAAGCACCCCAAGAAGGTGGGCAAGGCCTGCTGTGTCCCCACAAAACTGAGCCCCATCTCCATCCTCTACAAGGATGACATGGGGGTGCCCACCCTCAAGTACCACTATGAGGGGATGAGTGTGGCAGAATGTGGGTGCAGGTAGCCTCTGCTTGGGGGCTGAGGAAGGCAGGGCTTGCTGGGGAGAGGCCCTGCATCCGAGGAACAACAGGGTTATGTGACTCTGGGGACCAGCCTGGTAAAAGGAAGGGAGAGCTCTGTCCCTCTTGTGCTGCCTCTAAAGCACCCTTCCCTGGGCTCCACCCCTGGTGAAGGGGAGACGAGGGGTGTGGATAGAAAAGGAGAACAGGATGAGCATTAGGACTTTTGATTTATAGGCACAGAAACCAAAAGCCAGCAGACCAGCAAGTGTCCCTGCCCAGGTCTGCGTGGCACCAAGGCCTGGGCTGCCTGCGTGCCTGTGCGTGTCAGCCCATGACTCTGCACTAGAGGAGTCACCAATGTTGGAGGCCTGAGCACTGAGGACAAGCCTGAGGCCAAGAGCCTTCTCTTACCACCGTGGGCCATGGAAAAACTGTCCCCAAGCCCCTCTGAGGGCTGCAAATAATGCCTTCAGGACAGCAGCTCTCCGACATGGCCTGTGACAAGGCCACCATGACTCTGGTGTCGTGCACAGGTCAGGGCTTCACAGAAGGACACTGGGGTTCCTGGGCTCCACTCTGTGACAGTCTGCAGGGAACAGCTAGTGTGCTGAACCTCTGTGGTAACCTAACTCAGCCTGCCCTACTGACTAGTGTAAGGTAGTCATGCATCTCTTGCCCACGGATAGAGGGCAGGGCAAGGGTTTGGATTTGTTGGATTTAAATATGCCCTTAATTTGGTATTTGAAATGTCCTTCTATTTACTCCATGGGGACATGCAGTCAAAGGGTAAGATGTCCAGCTTTCTGGCTCAGGTCCCCAGGCTTTGAAGGCCCCTGGTCTTGTCTCTCTTGCCCACATGTTTCTGGAGTCACACAGGTCCTGTTCCCATGCTTTCCACTTTCTCAGTGTCCTTCCTGTCCTCTGCCTTCCTGCCACACAGGGGCCTGTACAGCGTGAAGGAGAGGTTGAGAGCCATGGAGGGTCACCCCCCCTTCCCTCCCTGTGGAAGCCAGCACAGGAAGAAAATATCATTGTTAAATGTTTACATGGAATCAGTGGGCAACTTTAACACAAAAGTACAGTGAACCATGGAGTTCAATTCCTAGAGTTGAAGACAGTGCCAATGCCTGCTTCCTGCCAGGCACTGTGCCAGGACAGGGCTGTTCTGGTGGTGGGTGACCTGTCTTTCTCATCCTGGGAACATGTTTCCGTGTGTGTGTGAAGCATCACTTGGAAATAAAGCCAATGCTAACATGAGGCCTTTCTTGAAAGTTAGGCCAGTCTGAGGGAGCCTGTCCAGGAGACTGGACCTTCACTATTCTTTACTGGGTTAGGGACAAAGAGGACACACAGGCAGTGTTCACTGTGGGCTGAGTGGACACAATTGCACATAAGACTATGTGAGTGAGTGTGGGTGTGAGCAGTTGTGTGTGACAAGGGCCAGCTGTACCCACCTCGCTTTACCTCTGCCTGTGTCAGAGGAGGGTGGCCCAGCTCTCATCAGTACATGGAAATAGCTGCAGGTCACCCCACAGGGTCCAGGCCTCACAGCACCTCCAGCCCCACCCACCACACTCTGCTCACAGCCATCCTCTCTTCTGTCCCCTCCACACACTCACCCTCCAGGCTTCCCCAGACCATCCTAGCCCCAGGTTGTGAGGGGTCCTGGAGATCAGTCTACCCCAGTCCCACTTCCGCCCCCTGACTCTGCTCTGTGTGGGCACAGGACTACATGTGTCACACAGCTGTCACAAGCCTGGCTGAGGGGTTGCCACCTGGTCTCTTGTGCTGCTGTGGCCATGGGTCCTCAAGAGTGAGGACATGAGTCTCTTCTCCTGCTCCCCCCCCCCCCAGATTCCATGTGGCCCTTGGCTTAGGACAAACTGAAGCAGTCATGTGTGTAAGATGAAGCACAAAAGGAGAGACCTGGGGCTTCCCCACCACCTCACAGCTCCTGAGTCAGTTACCACCTCACAAACATCCAATCCTCAAGTCAGCTTATCCTGTCCCAGTGCCCTCTGAGCCCTCAGCAGACAGGGCTGCTTTTCCTAAAGGAATGTTCTGACCAGAGGAATGCAGAGCGATGGATAGACAAGGGGTCCTTGAAGAGCCTCAGACGCTCATACACCTTGACAGGATCTCTGGCTCTTAGTCTCTTAAAGAAAAAACCCAACAGATTAAAAGCTAAATAAGGTGGTGGTGCACATCTGAAATCCTAGTACTCTAGGGGGTGGGGAGAGCTGAGGCAGGAGGACTACAAGCTCAAAGTCAGCCTGGGCAACTTCACAATTTAATAAGATCCTCTCACAAAATAGATGATAGATGGATAGACAGACAGATAGATAATAGATTAGATAGATAGATAGATAGATAGATAGATAGATAGATAGATAGATAGATAGACAGATAGATAGATAGATAGTGCACAATGGATAGTAGCTAGCACATAATTGATGATACATAGATGGATTTGAGTTTATTGTTTTTTTCCTTTTTTGGCAGAACCAGGAATTGAACTCAGACCCTTGCTCTTGCCAGGCAAGTGCTTATTCTACTGAGCCATGTCCCCAGCCCCCTGTAGATAGATTGGGGCTGTAGATCTTTGCAATGAACATAGGTTCAAATCCAAATACTGAAAAACTGTATTAAACGTGGGAAGTCTTCATATTCAGAAAATATACTTTTCATAGTGAAAAGACCAAAACTTTCTAAAACCAACAATAGGAGAGTAATTTAACTAATGCAGTCCTTCTCAAAAGGGGAAAAAGATTCGCAGACATTTCACCAGGGAAGATGTACCCAGTTGACACAAAAATAGCATTTGCCACCATCGGTCACCAAATGCAAGTTAAAATCACTGCAAACCTCTTAGGGTGGTCAAGGTCAACAAGTCTGACACTGGGTGTCCATGTAGAGGAGACAGCAGTCTTGTGTGCAGCTGGTACAAATTTAAATTTTCATAAAACATCTAAGAAATTTCTTAAAATGCTAAGCACACAATCCAATCTTGTGTACACTCTGAGAAAAAAAAATTGATCTACACAAAGATATCCGTGCAAATATTCCTACCAGTTCTCTTTGTAACAGTCCTGTACTTAGACATCCTAGAAGTCTATGACCAGGTAAGCAAGTGAGACATTCTGGTTATGACTTCAAAAGTGGAACATTATACAGCAATGAAAGTAAAAATAATGGATCATTCAACAGCCTAGAGGGAATGGACAACAAAGAAGCTCCAGGAAAACTTGGTGGTGATCATAACCTCCGTTATGCCCACACCCACAGTCTCATGGTGTGTACACAAGTCAGATCTCAGCAAATCGTGCATCTCGCAGATGGGCCACTTACTCTATGTCAATTATGCATCAATTAAGTTGTGAAAATGCATACTTGTTGTATAATTTAGAAGTTACTGAAAAAAATATAATAAAGAAACAAGTATCTATCCCTTGAACCCAAAACCAGGAAGCCCATGTTTGAGAACTTCATACAGAATCAAAAAGCACTAGTTCTGAGAATATTTATATGTGAGAATGAAAATAAATGGAGGAATATTTATCACAATATCATTCACAAAGGAAGAAACAGAGGCTATTTAAAACACACCTCACTGGGCGTACTGTTCCATTTTTGTTGCTGTATGGAACGCTTCACGAATTTGCATGTCATCCTTGTGCAGGGGCCATGCTAATCTACTCTGTCTCGTTCCAGTTTTAGTATATGTGCTGCCAAACACAGACTGGGTGGTTCATAAAGAGTAGAAGGCTATTCAGCTCACAGTTCTGGAAACTTAGAAGTCATACAGCGGGGTGCCGAGAGAGCCTTTCCTTGCATCAGAACATGGCGATGGGGTAGAGATGCTTATGGGGACCAGAGACAAATACGGCCGTCAGGGCTGGACCTGTAGCCTATTACCCACTTAAAGTAAGATGTATCTCTCGCCCACCTTCCCCCTGCTACAATGCGTGCCTTGTGCCAGGCCCTTCCCACCTCCTACCAGGAACTGTGACAAGCATGGTGATACCATGAGATCTCCAGCACCAACAGGCTACTTACTTGTCCCTATCATCCACAAGAAAGCGATTCCTTAAAACACAGAAAAGGTTGACAAGAACTCCTATGTTCATAGCTGCATAGGAAACTGGCAGCCCCCAAAAGTGGGTCATCTTCCTTCACTGGCATGCACAGCCTGACTACTGTCCGCCACCAGTCCCTTCTCCCCTAAGAAGCTTCACGAAAGCTTCTGTCTATGAGCTCATGCCCCTTACCTCTGCTCCGGCCTCGGTTGTCTGAGACAGACGATCCCTTGCCTCCAGGAGCCCTGAGGAGAGCACATCAGCCAGCTGAAGCTTCTTCTCTCATTCTCAGAAAGCCACAGATGCTGTGATGGGGACCGCAAACTCCAGCTAACCCTGAAGACCTCTGAGAGGCCTCCGCTCCAAATACTTCTAGCTTGTAACCTTGAAGGTTAAGTTTTATACAAGTGAGTTCCGGGGCTCAAACTATAGATCAGGAAAATGGAGCAAAGCCTCATCAAAAACTGTTACACACCCCCGAAAAAGGTTAAAGTCCCACCTTGAACCAGAACAAATGTGCTTGTGTTCGTGAGCAGCACAACTAGCTCACTGGATGCGCTACTGGGGTGTACAGGAAGGACGGGTGCATGGCGAACCCAACCATGCTGGTCACCATGCAGGCAGGGTGGACACACTGTCAGGGTTATTGCTTTGCTGCCAACAGAAGCCTAGAGTGGAAGAAAAGCCTTAAGAAAAAATTGTTCACATAGTTTTGTGAAAATAAATGTTTGGTGCTCGCTTTGGCAGCACATATACTAAAACTGGAATGCTACAGAGTAGATTAGCATGGCCCCTGCACAAGGATGACGCACAAATTCGCGAAGCGTTCCATACTTTTAAATAGTTAGTATAGATATATAGCTACTTTCTCTTAATTCAATAAGAAGAAAGATTTATCCTAGTAGTATTTAGACAGGATATCATGTCTGCATGCTGTGCTATGAATGACTACTACAAAGACAACAATATGCAACATACTAATTGTTGTAACTCTCCTACCAACCTGTTTTAAAGCTGTCTCACTGCAATTTTTTCTCAATAAAATTAATAAAAATGAAATGAAATAAAATAAAATAAAAATTCATAACATGCAGAGGAATACACGCAAAGTGGAATAATAAAACATGTTTCTGTCAGTTTTGATCTCTAAAAAAGAAAAAGAAAATGAATGTTTGACTCTTCTATTTAGAAGGATAAAAAAAATCAACATGAAAGTATTAAGATGAAATAGTAGCAAGGCTTGTTTGACTTAAAAGCCTCTGAAATGCATGCACTTGAGGGTGAGAGAAGGGGCTACAGAGATGGGAGAGCCCAGAAAAGTGCAGCAAAGCTCAGCAGGAGCATCTAGCTGGGGAGTGTAAAAATAACCAACACTGCACTCGGGAGGCTGAGGCAGGAGGATTGTTGTGAGTTCGAGACCAGCCTGACTTACGAAGTGAGCTCAAGGCCAGCCTGAACTGCATAGTGAGACCCTGTCTCAAAAAGACAAAAAAAAAAAAAAAAAACCAACACTGGGCATTATGGCCCTGGGTTCCTATGTGAATAATGCAAAACCCAACTCAGATGCATTTCCTAAGAGTGGGTAATTTAAAGGGAAATGAAATTCAAGCTCCACCAATTACAGACAGCTGTGAACGCCACCTGTATGACCTTGATACCCCCATGGGTGGTCCTAAGCCACCGCTCAAATTTGGCTGAGCAAAACACCCTCTCCAGGCTGTAGGAGAAGCCTGACCCACCTCCAGGTAGGGCTGCCTGGTTCAAGCACTGGGGACTGCTCTGAAGGCCTCAGACCTCAAGGTGAGAGGTTTATCTGTTGACAGTGCTTTCCTTGTTAGCCATGCAGGAAAACCACATCCAACAACAGACCTCTGTCTGCAGGGTTTCAGCTTTGAGGGCAGCCATCAGTACTGCGCCAATCATTGGGCTGCTCAGGCTCTGCCCCTGTTCCCTTCCCATCCCAGGCAGCATACCTGATACCCCTTCTTCCCCTTTCTGTCTATGCTTGAGAAAGGGACTAGGAATTTCTCCAGACATATGCAGAGCTGGTAGAGGGTTTAGGGTCTACAAGCACCGGTCACCCCAGGACAGCTGCACACCCAGGGCATTTCCCCCATCTCTGATCACAGGCAGTGCCAAGCAACCACTCAGGGCCTCTGGGCCTGGGATCACTTCCTCCTCACATTCCTGGCAGCCTCACACAGAATGCTCCAGTGGTACCTGCATCTTCCCACAACCCACTTCGCTCTGGAGGAGGTGCAGCCCAGAGTAGCCCCATTGGCTAAGAAAGACCTTGTGTCTCCTAATCAAGGCCTCACCTACCCCAGAGAGCAGTGAGCTCCTGAGCCTGTGCTCTGGACAGCTCTTCCTCACCCATAGGCCACTTCCAGTCCATTCCAAATGCAAAGGCAGGGCCCCAGGATTGCAGTGGGACTCTAACCCACCCAGGTCACCAGGAGACTTCCTAGGACATGGGCCCAGGAGGGCCCAAGGTGGTCAGCTATCTCCTATTCCCATGCACCCACTAACAGGCTAGCATACTAAAGGTTCCTAGAGAGTCTGAGAACTCTGGAAACAAAACATTGCCTTCCTTCTGCCTTGGCTGTACCTACAGGAGGAAGCTTTGCCCTGCTCAGGCACCTCAAGAGCTCATGACAGATTTCACCTTTTTGCTCACCTCCTCCTGAAATCTGGGCCACTCACATGAATCAGGGCCATGTCTCCGGACCTCACAGCTTGACACTACATCTATCACATAGTCCTCAGCAGCCTTAATCCTGGCCAAGAGCTTGGCCTGGGTTCCTGCAAGAACAGAAGAAGGCCCTCAGAGGCCTGTGCCTTCGGGCTACACTTGGGGTTTCCCAGGAGGCATGGGAAAGGGCACCCAACAGATGTGCTCCCCCTGAGGCATCTGCACACCCCAGCCCAGCCTTATTCTTTCAGGCTCATCCCTATTGGCTGCCAGTGGTGGAGCGATGTGACCATATGTCACTTGGGCATTAAACAAATCCTAATGAGCTAAAAATATGTTTGTTTTAGCTAATTGACCTCATTGGCCTTCATCAACCACTTGGTAAACATCCTTAGAGAATGATTTCAGAGAGCAGATCACAGCAGACAATCATAACAAGGAAGCCCCCCATCTCCCCAAGACCACTATTTCCAATTGAGTTGCATGTGGGTTCCAACTGCTGACCACTCAGATCATGAAGCAGTGCTGGACACAGCTCAAAAGGGCCAGGAAGGTGGCAGCCAGAAGTGCTCCTCACTGCTGCTGTTGCCTGGCGGAGTGTCTGTTCTGAGCTGTGGCTGTCTTGTGGGTTAAATGAGAGGACTGTGCTCTAGGTTCTGGCCCATGCTGGGCCTTGTGGACACCTTAGCAGGTCAGATGCAAGGCTCACATCACTTTCAGGAGAAGCAGCAGGAGCCAGGAGGCTCTATTCCCATGCACCCACTTACAGGCCAGCATACTAAAGGTTCCTAGAGAGTCTGAGAACTCTGGAAACAAAACACTGCCTCCCTTCTGCCTTGGCTGTACCTACAGGAGGAAGCCTTGCCCTGCTCAGGCACCTCAAGAGCTCGTGACAGATTTCACCTGAGTCCAGCTATGTGCCAGAGGCTGGCCTGGGAACAAAGCCCCATGTCCTCTAACATGCACTTCTCCCTGCAAGCTGCAGGCAGTGGCTGAGCCCTGAACCAGCGAGGATCTCCATTAGCCAGCAGGATGAGTTCCCAGGTCCTACCTCACCTCATTTGGATCCACCTGAGGTCCAGACCTTGGCCCCCTCTGTGCAGGGCCAGATGTTTCATCCTGTCATTGAGAAGATGTGAAGCAGTAGCAGGCCTTGAGCTTCTGCCCTTAGATTCAGACTCAACTTCAAGCCTTTAGGTTCAGATTCAATTTCTACAGCTCCACCTGAAATGTTGGACTTTATTAGCTACAAATGCTCTGGTCTATTGGTTTGGCTATAAAACATGATATCAGCTACTTACCAACATGGCAGTTCTTCCTGTTTGCTGGGCGCTCTGAAGTAGTCTGCACACATTTTCCCGTATAATCAGCAAAATGAGGGAGACATGTGATCCCTAAGCAGTGGCAAACTGGGTGTCCAACAAGGCCTAGCTGTGTCTGAGCCATGGGTTCCCAGAGTGGTGAAGAAGCACTCTTCACTTGGGGCCATTCACTCCCTTTTGCAAGGCTCTGGCGAGCTTCAGCACAGTGGCTGACATGCGGCAGGGACTCAGAACCAACTGTATTTATGCTTGTCCCTCCATGCAGGGATGGCTCAGCAAGAGCAGTAGCCATGTTCCTTCCGGGTCACATCACCCTGCCCTTTTTCCCAGCCTCCAGCTGATGCACTTGAATTAGACAGGATTAAAGGCTTACCAGGGAGGAAAGCCTCCACTCCCCAACTCTGCATTCAGCCCCAGACCTTCTGTCCACTCACTGAGAAGGACAAGGGAGAAAGGCAGCCACAGGGAGCAGCGTTGCAGCCTGGCACACAATCAAGGGCTTGGGTCTAGGCCCCAGCTTCCCCAGGTCCCCATCATGACAGAATGGGCCCTGCTCCTGTCGGTCCTGCTATGTGACCTTGCAAGTCCCACAAACCTGTTTCAGCCCAGCTTGGTGCTGGACATGGCCAAGGTCCTCCTGGACAACTACTGCTTCCCAGAGAACCTTATGGGGATGCAGGCAGCCATCGAGCAGGCCATGAAGAGCCGGGAGATTCTAGCCATCTCTGACCCTCAGACGCTGGCGCACGTACTGACGGATGGAGTACAGAGCTCACTGAATGACCCTCGCCTGATCATTTCCTATGAGCCCAGCACTGTGGAGAATCTGCGTCAAGCCCCAGCACTCACCAACCTCAGCCAGGAGGAGCTACTGGCCGGGCTACAACAGAGCGTCCGCCATGAGGTCCTGGAGGGCAATGTGGGCTACCTGCGCTTCGATGACCTCCCCGGCCAGGAAGTACTGAGCAGGCTGGCTGACTTCCTGGTGACCCATGTGTGGAAGCAGCTCATGGGTACCTCTGCCCTGGTCCTGGATCTCCGGCAGTGCCCCAGCGGCCATGTCTCCAGCATCCCCTATGTCATCTCCTACCTGCACCCTGGGAACACGGTCCTGCATGTGGACACCATCTACGATCGCCCCTCGAACACCACCACGGAGATCTGGACTTTGCCGCAGGTCCCGGGAGAGCGGTACAGTGCTGAGAAGGATGTGGTGGTCCTCACCAGCAGCCATACTGGGGGCGTGGCCGAGGACATCGCCTACATTCTCAAACAGGTGCGCAGGGCCATCGTGGTGGGTGAGCGCACGGAGGGGGGCGCCCTAGACCTTCAGAAGCTGAGGATTGGCCAGTCCAACTTTTTCCTCACTGTGCCAGTGTCCAGGTCACTGGGCCCCCTGAGTGGAGGCAGCCAGACATGGGAGGGCAGCGGGGTGCTGCCGTGTGTCAGCATCCCAGCTGAGCAGGCCCTGGAGAAGGCGCTGGCCATCCTCACCCTGCGCCGCGCCCTGCCAGGGGTTGTGCACCGCCTGCAGACAGCCCTGCAGGAGTACTATACCCTGGTGGACCGTGTGCCAGCCCTGCTACACCACCTATCCAGCATGGACTACTCCACCGTGGTCTCTGAAGAGGACCTGATCACCAAGCTCAATAGTGGCCTGCAGGCTGTATCTGAGGACCCCAGGCTTCTGGTGAGGGTGGTGGGATCTAAAGAAACCGCTTCGGGGCCTGAGGCTGAATCCCATGAGCCACTAGAAGCACAGCCTGAGGTTCCCAAGGATGAGGCTGCCCGGCAGGCCCTGGTAGAAACTGTGTTCCAGGTGTCTGTGTTGCCCGGCAATGTGGGCTACCTGCGTCTTGACAGGTTTGCAGACGACTCGGTTCTGGGGGCACTGGGGCCTTATGTACTGCACCAGGTGTGGGAGCCCCTACAAAACACGGAGCACCTCATCATGGACCTGCGCCACAACCCTGGAGGGCCATCCTCTGCCGTGCCCCTGCTGCTGTCCTACTTCCAAGGTCCCGAGGACAGCCCTGTGCACCTCTTCACCACCTATGACCGCCGCACCAACATCACCCAGGAGCATTTCAGCCGCAGCGAGCTGCTGGGCTCACGCTATGGCCATCAGCGCGGGGTGTACTTGCTCACCAGCCACCGCACAGCCACAGCGGCCGAGGAGTTCGCCTTTCTCATGCAGTCGCTGGGCTGGGCCACACTGGTGGGTGAGATCACGGCAGGCAGCCTGCTCCACACCTGCACCGTGCCGCTGCTGGACTCAGCCGAGGGGGGCCTGGTGCTCACTGTGCCTGTGCTCACTTTCATCGACAACCACGGAGAGGGATGGCTGGGCGGCGGGGTGGTGCCGGATGCCATCGTGCTGGCCGAAGAGGCCCTGGACAGGGCGCGGGAGGTGCTGGAGTTCCACCGCAGCCTGGGCACGCTAGTGGAGGGCACTGGCCACCTTCTGGAAGCCCATTACGCGCGGCCTGAGGTGGTGGGACGCACTAGGGCCCTGCTGCGGGCCAAGCTGGCACATGGTGCCTACCGCACAGCTGTGGACTTGGAATCATTGGCCTCACAGCTGACCGCTGACCTGCAGGAAGTGTCTGGGGACCACCGCCTGCTGGTGTTCCACAGCCCTGAAGAGCTGGTGGCCGAGGAGGTGCCCCTGCCACCGCCTGCTGTTCCCTCTCCAGAGGAGCTCTCCTACCTCATTGAAGCTTTGTTCAAGACTGAGCTACTGCCGGGCCAACTGGGCTACCTGCGTTTCGATGCCATGGCTGAACTGGAAACGGTAAAAGCCATTGGGCCACAGCTGGTGCAGCTGGTGTGGCAGAGGTTGGTGGACACAGCTGCACTGGTCGTGGACCTGCGTTATAACCCTGGCAGCTACTCCTCAGCCATCCCACTGCTCTGCTCCTACTTCTTTGAGGCAGAGCCCAGCCACCACCTCTACTCCATCTTTGACAGGGCCACCTCAAGTATCACAGAGGTGTGGACCCTGCCCCAGGTTGCCGGGCAGCGCTATGGCTCCCATAAGGACCTGTATGTCCTGATGAGCCACACCAGCGGCTCTGCAGCAGAGGCCTTTGCTCACACCATGCAGGACCTGCAGCGGGCCACTGTCATTGGCGAGCCCACAGCTGGAGGCGCACTCTCTGTGGGCATCTACCAGGTGGGCAATAGCCCTTTATATGCTTCCATGCCCACCCAGATGGCCCTGAGTGCCACCACTGGTGAGGCCTGGGAGCTGGCTGGCGTGGAGCCTGACATCACTGTGCCCATGAGCGAGGCCCTGTCCACAGCCCAGGACATAGTGGCCCTACGTGCCAAGGTGCCCACGGTGCTGCAGACAGCAGGAAAGCTGGTGGCTGATAACTATGCCTCCCCAGACCTAGGAGCCAAGATGGCAGCCAAGCTGAGTGGGCTGCAGAGTCACTATGCCAGGGTGACCTCTGAAGCTGCCCTGGCTGAGATGCTGGGGGCCGACCTGCAGATGCTATCTGGGGACCCACACCTGAAGACAGCCCATATCCCTGAAGATGCCAAGGACCGCATTCCTGGGATTGTCCCCATGCAGGTGCGTCACAGAGGAGGCTTGGGTTGGAGACGTAGGATAAGACTTTCCACGCCTAAGTTTCAATCAGATGTGTCTTCCCCCCACACACACACACACTCTCCCTGGTGCTCTGTCAACTCCCATGCTCAGGGTCTGTGGACACCTCTATAGAGCAGCACTCTTCATGGAAACCCATCTAAATCTCCTAGACTAGGAGGAGGTCAGTCTACCTCAGCAGATGGAAGGGAGGATTTGCAGGAGTTCTCATTGACAGTGTAGGGAGAGGGGTCAGTGAGGCAGCTGAAGTCCCCAAGCTGTATGGAGACCCCTGGAAGTGTGGGAAATTAATTCCCTCAACTTCCTGCCTCAAGGGGCTTCTGGTCTGTGGGAAGGAGTTGGGGGCAGAGCTGGAGGAGTGGCAATGCGGGAGGAGAGACGGTAGAGTCCAGACGCATAGGAGCCACAGAGCTAAAGCACAGGACAGCGGCCCTGGAGCCAACACCATGGTGAGTTCTGTACAGAGCTACTGGGAAGGAGAGGTAAGACTGCAGATGCTTAGCCCAGGCTCCTGGTAAAACTAATTACAGTGTCTCTGCCTCTCCCAGTTGAGGAGAGGAAGATAAACACAGGACACTGAAGAGGATGTGGTGAACTCAGAAGTATCAGAGAGGCAACATGGGGAGGGGGAGCAGTGGAGCTGGCAGACAGAAGGCTCCCCTGTCAGGAGGCCAGTCAGTGGTGCACCAGTCAGTTGGTGGATGGATCCTGCCTAGGTCCACACCCCGGATCTCCACCTTATGTGGTCACTTTCCCCCACAGTTCATGTGGATTTCTCAGTGTACACTTGCCTGACACTGCTGCACCTCCATCCCTCCCAGATACCATCGCCAGAAGTCTTTGCAGATCTGATCAAGTTTTCTTTCCACACCAATGTGCTGGAGGACAACATCGGCTACTTGCGGTTCGACATGTTCGGGGACTGCGAGCTCCTCACGCAGGTCTCCGAGCTCCTGGTGCAGCACATCTGGAAGGAGATCGTGCACACAGATGCAATGGTCATCGACATGAGGTTCGTAGCCAGGAGGAGGTGGTAGGGCCCGGCCCAGCCAGCCCAAAGCT
Organism: Ctenomys sociabilis; assembly: GCA_004027165.1. Lineage (NCBI taxonomy): Eukaryota > Metazoa > Chordata > Mammalia > Rodentia > Ctenomyidae > Ctenomys > Ctenomys sociabilis. The sequence goes on along the minus strand of PVKA01006686.1, from coordinate 27,250 downwards.
TCCAATCATACAGGCCTGCAAGACTCATCCCTGGTCAGTGTTTGAATTCCTCTGATGCTCCCAGGGTAGATTTCAGGTAAAATTGTATTGCCTGCCATTGAAATCAGATGTGGAACATTATAATACAGATTCCTGAGCCCCACCCCAGTCCTCCTGAGTTAATAATTCCTGGGCCCAAGGGTGACTGAGGTCACTAGGCCTGTTTGGGACAGCTGAGCTCTACACCGATACTGTATCTTATGCACTATAAGATCAACCCACTAAAAACTCTGGTCAGAAAGATAGGAAAGCTGAGGTCCCAGAAAGAATATGAAGTGAATCACTAAAGTATCAAAAAGGGTTTTGCTTCTCATGTGGTGTTGGAAGGATGTCTTCTGCTATCTGCTTTCCCCTGGCTTCACATCAGAGAGCCCCCACTGTACAGCAGAGGGCAAGAGGTGGAGGACTTGCAGGGAGGACCCCCAGGGCCCATTCGTGGGCACCCTCTTTGGGCATGGGATACATGCCCCATCCTGCTGCTTGGGAGTGGGAAGAGTGGAACCTCCTACAGCTCCTGTCTAACCACATGGGCAGAGACCTGCAAAGCGCACAGGACACAAGTGTCTATGAGGAGGCACTGAGCCCCAGGGAGGCTGGTTGCCCTCCCTGCAAGGTGACTCTTCCCAGACCTTGCTCTGTGTGTCCAGACCTGGGTGTAAGATCCCAAATCCCCCAAACACTTTAGGGAGCCTCTGAACACCTGTGCTCAGCCGCTCTCTGCTTACACACCCCCTTCATGGTTCCTAAAAAGGACATGCTTTCAGCCTATTGGTGCATATCCTTCCTCACTTCCATCCCTGAAGTCAGGAGGCTGCTATGATGATGACATCATTGGCCCTAAACCCAGCCAGGCCTTCCTGGCCTGGTCAGGCCAACCAGAAGTGCCTCCAGCACATCACCAGCCAGATGCGCCTGGCAAAGTTACACAGGGGAGCAGATTCAAATGGCCTTAGGTGAACACAAGTACCCTCATTTCCAAAGACTTTAGGTGACCCTGATGTATAACCACACTAAGTATTAAGTTAAGACACCTGAACTATGATGCCTGGAAGGTTCTGTAAAAATGTCACCAAAATCAACTGGGAGTAAAGGTGGTTCCTAAGACAGACTCCACTTACCGGCCAGGCCGGTGTAGCAAATACCTGGAGGAAATTTATCCCCAAATTTCAAACTGCAGGATTTGGCAGAGCCTTTAATGAGTTAGCATGCAATCAGAGAGCAGAATATGGATTCAGTATTTTCTGAACATACTCCACCACAAAGGCGGAGGAGTCTGGCACTCTGAAGCTCTGAAGCTCTGAGGTACTAGGAGGGTGGAATTAAAACCCTCCAACAGGGACGCAGAAGGCCCTCTGTGAGCTCCGCCCCTCTCCCCTTCTCAGGTTCAACATCGGCGGCCCCACCTCCTCCATCTCAGCACTGTGCTCCTACTTCTTTGATGAGGGCCCACCTGTTCTGCTGGACAAGATCTACAGTCGCCCCAATGACTCTGTCACGGAGCTCTGGACCCACACCCATCTTGCAGGCACGTGAGAAGCCCTCTTCCTGTTTCATTTCTAAATTTCAGGAGACAGGGAACCAGAGTATGGATTTAGGCAGAAAGAACAGCAACTGGAAAAGCCCTGTCCTGTCCATGAAGTTGGGACTGTGACCTTCAGTCTCTGCAAAGCATGTGCCCATTTCCTAGAGAGGAAAAGGGAAATCGCGGTCATTAAACAACTAAGAGGAAGAATCTAAAGGTGAATAGGCCAGCAGCTGGGGGACCAGGACAGATCCTCTGCCCATCACTAACTGCAGGGACCCTCATGGCAGCTCTCATATGCTCCTAAGTTGGAAGGGCCTCCATTACCTGCCTTGGGCAAGAAGCACTGTAGCCTCAAGCTCTGTAGACCCTGACTCCCAGAGTCTCCTCCCTGATGGTGACCTACCTTCCCTTCCCAACCCAGCTCACAAAGCCAAGGAATCTGTGCTGCCACCACCAGAGGGCGTAGGAGAAGCCATTGGGTGCCCATAGCTCCAAAAGACCCAGTTCCCTTGCTAAGAATGCGCTTTGTGAATTTTGCCATAGCTTCCAGGACATGGTCCAGCAATATTGCGAAAGCACAGAGATGAGAAGCAGGTGAATAACAAATGCAAACCAACATCCAAGACCAGGAGTTCAAATCAGGCTGAGACCTGAAGGCCAGGAGACCCTAGAACTTCAAGGCCCCTGCTAAGAGCCACACATCACCTGACACCAAGAAACCGTGCAGTGTGACTGGTCTACAGTGACACATGCATGAGATGTAAAGCATTCACCAGGGTTAGCAGGCCTGTCATGGGGGAAAAGAAGGGAAGGGAAGATCTTGTTGGTATTTCTATGAGATTCTAGATGAATTAGTTTGAATATAGTTCAAAATGAATATGATGGGTCAAATAAAACACTGTTAAAATTCCATGTTTTTTTTTTGAGTGGAGGGCTGTTTTGTGTTTTGAGACAGTCTTATTATGTAGCCCAGGCTGGCCTTAAACTCATGGTCGTCTTCGTACCTCAGCCTCCCAGGAAGGGAGGCGTATGACAAGCATACGCCACCGTGCTTGGTTTCTCATGTTTTATTTTTGCTTGTTGAATGTGGCCACCAAAATACTTAAACTAGCCCCAGCGGCCTTCACTCTGAGCATTCACACGTCTATTGGGCAGCACTGTCCCCAGAGCTGTCATGAAATTATCATCCGGTTCTTCTGAGGGTTCAAAAAGAAGCAGGAGTCAGGTCCAAACTGGGGCTCCCATTATGCAGGAAGAAGAGCCTGCCTAGTCCGGAGAGTTGATAATGACTAAATCCCCAGCACCTCTCTGCAGATGTCTGCAGGCTCAGACAGCCTGGAGATGCAGGTGCCCCCAGAACCCCCTGCCTCCCACCCTGATGGGCTTCTGTCCTACAGGTGAGCGCTATGGATCCAAGAAGAGTATAGCCATCCTGACCAGCCGCGTGACAGCTGGAGCAGCTGAGGAGTTCACTTACATCATGAAGAGGCTGGGCCGGGCCCTGGTCATTGGGGAGGTGACCAGTGGGGGCTGCCAACCACCGCAGACCTACCATGTGGATGACACCCACCTCTACATCACCATCCCCACTGCCCGCTCTGTGGGGGCCGCAGATGGCAGCTCCTGGGAAGGGGTGGGAGTGACACCACATGTCCTAGTCCCTGCAGAGCTGGCCCTCACCAGAGCCCAGGAGTTGCTCCAGCATGACCTTAGAGCGTGACTTGAAGCCCAGGCTAGGGGGCCTCTCATCAAGGGGCTCCTGTCTGGGTCCTGCCTGAGGCCCAGAGGTAGCTCCAGAGCTGCTGAGCTCTAGTTAGGCTTAGAGGCACCCTTGGAGCCCATTCCCCATCCTCTTCCCCACTGTACCCATCCTCTCTGCTTGTATTCCCCCAGAGATGGGGAGCTCATTTCTTCCAAAGAAGTCACCCATAGCCGTTGTTTGGGGGAGATTAAGTCCACTGTCCCCACCTATGCTTCCAAACTACCAGCCCCAGGTCCTAGGGCTGTTGCAAGAGCATCTCTGTTCGTAGAATTAACCTAAGCCACCAATTCAAGTCACTCATGCCATTTTCCACTTTCTACTCACCATAGCTTCCAAAAGCAAAAATAAAGTGAGGTAAATAATTTTATTAGCCTATCTGAGTACGTCAGATCTTCTTGACTTATAGTGATGAACTTATTTTGCAAAGTCAAAAGTGTAGCAAGTAAAAAATGCATCCAATACTCTGATTAACCTACTATAAAGATGAAAAATCATAAGCTGAGTGGCTGTAAGTTGGAACCATGCATATAACTGATTCACCCACTCTATCCACAGCATCACCAACTCACTGTGCTACCAGTACAGCCATGGTTTGAGACATCACTGCACAGCCTCTGAAGTGCAATGTGTAGTTTGGGCCCACAGCACAAACCCGTGTTTCTGGGGCGCAAGGGCCACTTGCAGGCTGGGCTTCTGTGTAGGATTTCACAGGTGGGAGATCAAGTGCTCTACTCCTCCTACACTCTGGTCCCTTGGGCACTGCTCACATTGGCCGTGGTCATCATTGTCCCCATCCTGTTGTGCACTGCTCAGGGGCAGCACTGTCCCAGGCTCCCGCTGTCTGGCACTACCAGCCTAGGCATAGGTGTGGGCTGCCTTCACGTCACGTGAAGGTCAGGATGCAGGAAGCAGCTGCATCATCCTCTAGGTGCACCCCTCAGATACCCGCAGAGGGGAGCCAGGGTATAGGGTGATCTGGGGGAGGGAGGCCCCAAGCCCGTGCCCTGCACTCCTGCTTGGAGGGTGATCAGGAGTCAGACACACGGCCCTCGGGGGCTGCCCTGAGGCTTGGTGAAGCGGTTACCTTTGTACAGACATCGCAGACCCCAGCTCACTGAGTAAAAAAATGAAATTAGAGACAAACGGATGAAACTAGGAGAATATTTATTGGAAAAAAATAAGAGGAAAAATAACTCCTGGTTCAGGAGACACTTAAAGTGGAATTCCATGTCAGCAAGGGCCTTGGCTAACCTGTGGCAGGAATGCTGCAAGGGAAACCAGGTAGCCCAAGCCCTCTCCTAGGCCAGGAGTCCTGCCTCTGGGGCCCCCTGCAGGGCACCATCTCTTCCTGCTGGTCCCTGGGGATTTAGCTGCTGCCTAGAGTAAGGATCTCCCTGTGCTTTGCTGAGCACTGAAAATAGCCTCTTAATCCAAGCAGCTTAGAAAAGCTAGTAGGCCATATGACAGGGGCCTCCTGCCTCCAGCCCAGAAAAACACAGCTGGACAAGAGAGGGAGAGAGAAATGGAACCCCGGCCCTAACCCACCCTACCACCCGCCCCCACCACCACTGCTCAGGTCTGCTGCATGAGTCCCCTCCCAAAGATGTATTCCAAATTGTTTTCCAAAATTTTCTCCTGGCAAATATCCCAAGCCAAAGCTTATTGGAAAATGATTTCTTTGATCAGGGAAAGGATTATCCTATGAAATTCCTATCTTATGTGCTGTATGATATTTAAGTCTTTCACATGACTTTTAAAGAAACAAAAAAATGCAATGAACAGGGCAATGAGAAGACTGTGAATTCTAAGTTGCTTTGTGCAGTGCCTGTGCCAGCACCACAGCAGACAGGGCTGACTTTCGGCTTCCCTTGAGGGCTTTTGCCCTGAGGGTTCTCTTCCTACCCTCCCAGAAATGGAGACATGAGTCAGGTAGGAAGGGCCAGACCCAGTCTTTGGCTTATTCAACAGCTGGAGTAAAACAGAACTGGGGCCACCAGCTGGCTCAGCACCACCACCTCTGATGTGCTTCCATGAGTCCACGAACTTTGCTACTCAAAAAGTACTTATCAATGGCAACTACATGCACATGAAGCCCAGATCCCTGTCCTGTCCTGAAGCCTGCCTCTGAGCAGTCTTTACCCAAGCTCTGTGAGCCAGCACCTACTCCATCACGGTCCTCCTCATGGATAAAAAATCTTATCCATCTTTGTTAATCTAAGAACATGGGTATTTAAGATCCTTGATCCAAAGATTCAGGGCTTGTCAACAAATTGAAATCTAGATTCCAGCCATTTTTAAGATAATAGCCAAAGAAACCCCAATCTTGATTAAAATTGAGAATTAAATTGAATCAACTCAGAGTATGTCTACAGCCATATCACCATAAATGTGCTCAATCTCATCTGATTGGTTACTGCTGGGAGATGACTCATTAAGATATAATTCACCTTTTTTTTTTCTAGCAACTAATAGGAATTTTCTCTTCTGGGTTCCAAGAAACTAGCCTGGACTTTCTTTTCATGAAATCTGTGGCTTCCGTGTTCCATGTCTAATATTACTTTCTCTTCCAGAGAGCCACTGTGAGTCAGCTTTAGGTCACTGCAATGAAATGACTGAGACAATGAGTTTATCAGGAGAAAAAGCTTATGCAGGTTACTGCTTAGAATTTCTAATCCAAGACTGAGTAGCCCTGATGATTAATGAAGGCAGTAACTGGCAAGGGTGGGAGAGAGAGATAAGGAGATGAAGGCTCCACAGTCTCTAAGGGATGACCCCAAAGACCTGGGAACCTTCCACTAGGCCCACCCTCTTACCCATGGAGATGGCCAGCTAGCATGGGAAGACCTCATCATGTTATTTAGGGGGACGCACACATCCATATATTAGTGGTGACAGAGAGCTCTTGGGGAGTCATGATTTAAAGTGATTTCCCATAGTACAGGAGACAGGAAGGAAGAGGTGGGAGGGGAAGCTATCTCTCAAAGGGGCCCTGAGAACCTCTGATGCTAAAGGACAGGCACATTAGTCAACTGTAAGTCAGCACCCCCAAAATCATCTTGGAGTGTGTATCACTTTGAGCAGCTTCCAAGCAACGTGAATCTACATTAATTTTTATCAATATCAATTCCAGCTCTGACTTTTAATGTGATTATATCCATCCATCCTGAAAAGTAGACTTGGAAGATGATGTCTACTTGTGTCTTCATAGCATCAGCCTTTCTCAAAATGTCCATCCCACTGGCTAATGCTGTAACAGTTTTCCAGGAACAATGGCATCTGAGGCCGTTTTATTCCTGCAAGCTAGTGCCTGGTCCAGCTGCAGTTCTGGAGGTGTGGGTGAAGCAGAGGTGACTCCTGTTTCAGATCCTTCAGGGGTCCTAATCTTGACCTCACCTCTGTGTGCCCTTTCATATGGATCAGTTCAGCAGTTGTGGACCTCAAAGGCCACTGGCGTAAAGTGAGGGTGTTCTAAAGTCCTTTTCCAACCCAAGTGTCCACCGCATCTTACTAGGAGGCATTCTCCCCATCTAAGAAGACTTTACAGAAACCATGCCTGGTGTAGTCAGCAGAGAGGAACAAGGGTGGGCACCATTTTGCAGGTGTTGAGACCCTCCCGAGGAGCAGACTAGGACCTGGCAGAGTAAGGCCAGAGCCGGGCTTTTCATTCACGCACTCACGCAGCAAATGCATGCTGTTCCAGACTATGGAGACATAGCAGGTTCACAAAATAGCTAAGTTTCCTCCAGACTTTAGTTCTAGTGCAGATACCATAATATATAAGATAAATCATAAATACTTAGCATTTGAGTAGAGAAAACTGCTTTGGACAAGGGTGGTAGAAGAGTGTGTGTGTGTGTGTGTGTGTGTGTGTGTGTGTGTGTGTGTGTGCGCGCGCGCGCGCATCCACGCACGCAAGATTCAGGTGGAGTTTGAAGCAGATCTGCCCCTATTTTCTGGTTCTTAAATCACCCAGGAAGCCCCTTGTCCACATAGAGCTATGCACACACACAGCAGACCCAGAAGGATAGCGGCTCAGAGTTGGGGGACTGGAGCCCTGTTCTTGCATCCTTGATCCTGAGCAATGGTCTGAGGAAGCTGTGAATCTCTCTGCTGAAGTAAAGTGAGAAGTAGGTACTGGATGCTCTTGTGAGAGGATGTGACAAGAATGCCAAGACACCAAGAGGACCACGAGTGGAGCCAAGCTCCCCTTTCCGGCACCACCCGGGCAACAGTCTCGCGGCCACCTTCTGCACATGGCGTGTGCTCTCGTTACCCACAGGCCCCAGAGCAGGTGGCAGCTGGGTTACCGGCTGACGTTCCTCCCCGCTCTTGGCATCCCCATGAATGTGGCTTGCTCTGCACAGCCTGTCCACTCCAGCAGAGGCAGACTCTGGGCTTGAGTCCACCCGCTTGTGGGGGCCACAGTCAGCCAAGCCTGCTCACCGGGCTTTGCCACAGCCTCACAGCCAAGACACAGCTGCATGCAGTTGTCTGCCCCTGAGATTTATTTGATGATAAGACTAATGAGTCCCGATGGTGACCACAGGGCTGTCCCCAGGCTTGTGATGTACCAAGCAGCAAACAGGCCACACCTGCCCTGTCAGTCAGACACATTCACTTCCATTCAGCAGATGAGGAAACAGGCTCAGCAGTTCAAGGTCATGGCTCCAAGGTGAATGTAGGCCCATCCTGGGCCCCATACACTTCTCCACACAGAGCCTGGAGAAGCCCTGCTCCCAGTGCCCACTGTCTCACTCACCTGGATGAGCAAAGTGTGTCCCTTCATTTCAGAACTCTGCTTCCTGCAAAGCATTTCACAGGGGCTCAGCTATGTTTCTTCCAGTTAAGGATGGAGCTGTTCATCCACAGATGCCAAAGAACACAGGGGCATACCACAGGCAGGCTAGGAGCCACCTCTGCCACCACTGGACACTCTCCCCAGGGCCTTAACCCCAACTCCAATCCACTTCTAACTGTGTGAAGTCATGTGCCTGGAAAGATGGTGGCGTTCCCGGAAGTACTCATGGCACACGGGGCAGGCCAGCGCCTCTTGCCTTCGCAGCTTAGGATGGGGATCTGGCCCCACAGGCTCCTTCTTGTGGTGGGATCGCATGTGGAAGACCAGGTCAGAGGTCAGGCGGAAGGAGCAGCTGCACCGAGCACACCAGTTCTGGGCACACAAGCCCAGGGAGGTGAGCGTGGGCGGCAGGATAGCTCTCAAGGGGAGTGAGCGGGATGCAAAGGGTATGGGACCCCCCTGAGCCTGGGCAGGTTCGAGCCACAGTGTGGGGGAACCCGGGAAAGCACTGCAAAGTAGAGTATTCTGTGACACTGTTTCTAAGTTCCAGAGGTCCCCCACCACCAGCTTGGAAGCTGATAGTCGATTCCAACAAGGGACATCCACAGCATGTAGGAGTCCAGACAGCTCACACAGGGTATCCTGGAAGACGGGCCTCTCTGCTGGGCGCTTGCTGGGTTTACTAAAGGCACTTCTCTGCTCCCCTTGGGATGTACCAGGCCACACACAGGAGGCTGGGGCCCTGGGGACATCTGGGGCCAGCTGCTGGGGGCCATGATGGCCTGCAGGAACCCCACTTTCCCTGTCCTGGGCCTGGCTGCCCCCCAACTCCTGTGGCCTTGGTAGCTCCATGAAGGCACTGGACCTCTCCCCCCTGCAAGCCTTCCAGGGAAGAGGCTCGCCTGGTCTGGGTTTTCCTGCTGATGTTGACAGGGCCAACTCAGCGCAACGCACATCTTGGGCACCTCTGCAAGTGGCGACCTCGGGACCCAGGCAGTTCGTTTTCTCTAGCAGCACTGGTTTGTGGCTCTTGTCCTGCTCAGATTCATGCAGCTGCCTTCTGTTTTCAGCTGAAGGGCTCAGGGGTGCCCCCTTCCCAGCAGCCATGGTGATCAGCAGGACCCGGACAGGCTGAGCAGAGTAACTGCTCCACCAGCCATCAGCTGCAAGGTGTGAGCTCTGACGGGCTGGTCTGCCTGGGAGACCAGTGGGATCAGAGAGTTCCCAGTGACAGTGGCAGGGCCACTACAATCTGTAGAGAGAGGAAGCAACAGACTGCAGTGAGATGGCAGCACCAGCCACTCAGGAACCCTCCCACAGGCTAAAGTCTGGATCTGCAGGCCTCCACTGCCATCCGGAATGGGAGGAATGGTTATGCTGCCTCTAGGGAGAAGTGAAGAGGAGACAGGAGGGGCTCAGAGGGTTCGGGACCCAGAGCGCACAGCTGGGAAGCAGCAGAGGGGAGCACACCCAAGAGCAGGAGCAGGCAGAGGAGACACCCTGGTGGGGTAAGGCAGAGAACCAAGGTGGCAGTGGAGATGAAAGGAGTTCTGGAAGTCCTCTTTGGTAAGTGTCTTTATGAGGTATGATGAAAAGTACCATTTCTGATCCCAGTGGAAAGCCAGGCTTGCAAATCATTACACTGTGCCCTCACCCACTGTCTCAGTTACTTTTCTCTCATTGCTGGGAAAAAAATACCTGACTTCCAAATGAAGGGAGGAAAGGTTTATTCAGCTCATGGCTTGTGGAGATTTCAGTCCATACTCAGCCGGCTCCAAGGTAGAGTGGCACATGGCAGAGGGCAGCAGCTCTTGGCAGCAGAAACAGCACAGAACAAAGAAAGGGGTAGCAGTTGTGGCTTCTAACTAGCCTCTCCCCCTCCTTACACTGTAATATAGATCACCCATCCCAGGGTGCGTGTAGCACTCACACCCATAATCCCAGCAATGGAGCATGAATTCATCACAAATTCTAGAAGCTGCCCCATGACTGCATGAGGCTTCGGGAGGACACTTAGGCACAAACCACAACACAGCTTATTCCCCAGATCTGGGAGCATGTGACTTCTGACTCATCTCTCAATTCAGAATGACCGTGAAAAGAAAGCACTTTGAATCCACCTGGAACACGGAGGCAGCCACAACTGCACAACTAGACACTCAGGGAAGAGGACTTACAGAGCTGTGTCAGAGACTGGCAAGAACAGGACAAGTGCGTCTGAAGGGAGAGGGAATATTTTGAAGGGGATCTATGGCAATGTGCCTTTTCCTTTACTATAATAAATTTTCATTTTAAACATTCACTGTATATTTTTAGCAGCCACCTAGGTACTGGTGGTATGCTTATGGGAAGGTACTCTCTAAAACCCCAAAGTACCCAAACCTTTGGATAACAAGGTAGCAAGATGTGGACTAACAACTGTCAGAAGTCCTCCCTAGGGTGCAGCCTCTTCTGGGAGGATTCGAGCACCCCAGATCCAAGAAGGCACAAGGGAGAAAAGAGCGGCATTGCTAGAGGCCCAAGGGACCTTCTAGGTTCCCACCCTGTGCCCTTTGGGAGACCAGAAAACAATTCCCTCCTTTGCAAAAAGATTTTGTGCATGTGCGTGCATGCACACGCACACACACACATACACACACACACATACATGAGCATGCACACACACTCACATATAAACACAGACACAAACCTCACAACTTCATTGGCCCTCTCTCCTTTACTCTTTCTTCAAGGGCTCACTGATCTGGTTCTGCCAAGAAAAAAAAAAAAAGGTCTCTCAATTTCTTATCTTTTCAATCTTGCCTTCTTCACCCTTTGTCTGAGTTACTTTTCTCTCTTTGCTGGGAAAAAATACATAACACCCAAAATTAAGGAAGGAAAGGTTTATTTAGCTCATTTGTGAGGTTTCAGTTCATACTTGGCTGGCTCTAAGACACGGTGGCACATGGCAGAGGGCAGCAGTTCATGGCAATAGAAAATAGCAAAGAGCAAACATAGGGAAGAGCAGCAAGCCTCTCTCCTCTCCTTATAGTGTACTCAGTCTATTTGCCCCAGGAAAGGTGTAGCACTCACACCCATAATCCCAGCATTGGATCATGAATTAATCATGAACTCTAGAGGCCTACCCCAATGACTGCATGAAGCTTTAGGGGGACAACTAGACACAAACCATAATACCCTTCCATGCAATGTTGTCTCTAAGCTTATATAGGATCCTGTCCTACTGTCCTCTGGTCCTAAGCATCTACTGTAGAGAGGCCAAGAAGCTGCCCCTGAGGCTCAAGTGGTCTTTGGTGATTGATGTCTAATCTGTCCAAGGTGCCCAGATCCAAAGACATGAATCCCGTCTTCTTAGCACTAACCATGGAAATGTGGTTTTGCAGCAGGAAAAAAATAGAGGCTAGCAGGACAATTCCTGGTATAAAAATAACAGGTGCCCTTCATCAACTATACAACTGTTTGCTTGCACTTAATTCCACTACCTGGCTAATGCCCTTGGTTCCATTTCATTTTCACAACCAGCACCCAAGGGAGACTGTACGTCAGCCCAGGCCTCTTTAGCTTCTATCTGCCGTGAGCCACCTTGCCAAGCTCAGTGTAGCCTTCCAGCATTCTGAGACCTCAGTGGATCTGGACAGCACTGAATGCTGACTTTGGAATCCTGTCCAGCTTCATGTCCCACCAAGGAAACCCTCCAAATCTTATAGGAAGAAAGGGAGAAGATAAATCACGATAACAAAAAGAAAGAGGAAGAGGGAAAAGAGGAAGATATGACCTGACTGGGAACCTTTTGACTACCACCGGGGAGTCCCCAAAGGGCCACTTCCTTCTCATGAGTCAGTACTGCTTGGAATCTGTCACTCCCGCAGGTGCAAAGATGTCTTCAAAGCTCTGTTCCCCACACACCTGACGACTGGCAGATGGAAGTCCCTCCAGGTGGAAGGTGAAGTGGCTCTACCACAGCCCACTCCTACGGAGCCCCCATCAGCACTCAGCGGTCATGTCATCCTGGAGTGCGGATGCCTAGCGGTCACTTCCACCCCAAGACATTCTCGGGGCTGATGCCTTCCTTCACACCTCATATATCTCCTGGCTTTCCCTAAGTTACCCATGAACCCTGGTGCCTCAGATGACCTGAAGCTTCATCTCCACACCCCACAATGTGGTCATGGGATGTCCTTGGGGTGACACACAGAGCTCTCAGTGCTGTCTCATTCTTCCTGTGCTCTAGGGACTGCCACTATCATGGACACCTGCAGGGCCACCCTCTGTCCAGACATTCTCTGAGCAGAATAGAGCTATTCCTTCCTTTTTGTCCTCTCAGACACCAGCTGCCCCAAGCAGCGAGGGATCTATGCCATCCTTGTTCATCTTGCTCCAGACCTAAAAAGCTGCTTTGTTGTCCTCAGCTGTCCTTGATGGCCTTGGTTCATTGTGGGCTCTCACCCTGACACTCTCCATTGGTCCTTGTCACTCCATCTCTGTGTGAGTCCTAAGACAGGGCTCTTCTTGTCCTCCTTCGTTCTCATCGCCCTGGCCTGAGGAAGGCATTCCCCCAAGTCAGGCAGACCTCACTCAGGACAAATCTGTGCTCTGTCTGAAAGAGGCTGAGCACCAAGACTCTCCCACCATCTTCAATGTGTGCTGGGCACATTTATGATCATGGGATTAGAAAGTGACAATCTTGGGTATGCTCTGACACTGAGCTGCTAAAGGCTATCACTTAATATACCCGGTCTTTCCTACCACTGGGGATAGTCCTTGCTAAAGCTCCCAGCACTCTTGGCCCACCAGCCATGGTGCACATACTACTGACCAGCACAATGTGTTATGTCCTAGGAGATGCAGCCTACAGTGTAGAAAGCAAGTGTGTCTTTGCTTAATACCTACCCTTGGGCAGCAAGTACAGGCCAAGCCTTCCTGCAGCTGGGAAGCCCTGGCTGTGTGGCGGAAATGCCTCTCCCCATCCCAGTATACTTCAGTTTCTTAGTTGCCCAATGATAGTTCCTATTCCAATTCTGGTTGTTCCTGTCTCTTAGAATCGTCTGGTCACTGTGATGCACATTGCATAAACCAATCCTAATTGACGAGCCATTCTGCCTCTCGTACTTCCTGCTTGCTTATCTCATATAAGCCCTGAACCCCCACAAATCAGGGCCTAATATTCTAAGAATGATCCTAATCAGTGCCTAGAGATGTAAGTAAATCGACCTCCCAATCCTGGGTGTTGTTTTGGTGCTTCTGCTGCCATTTCAGCTTCATTCTCTTACTGTTGCTGTAAGCCTATGCCACAGTCAGGTTGTTCCAGCAAACCATCTTATATCTACAGAGAGGTCAAGTGCTTGGATTCCAGGCACAGAAGCCCTGGATACCAACCAGGCTCTGTCCTTATTCTGCTGGCCTTTCTAGGCCTCTGTCTTCTCATCTGTAAAAATGGTGACCTGGGTACCCATCTCACAGGACAATACTAAAAATATGGCTTAATAAATGTTTGGAGATAAATTACTGCATAAAGGAGTGACCAAACTTCCTGTTACTTGTACACTCTCAAAGGTCAGCACACAGCGGTGTTCAATAAATGACCAAGTGACATGGGCATCTTTTTCCTTTCTATTCCATTTACAGACAAAAGAACTCTCCATAAACAACCAGATGACTCAGACCATGTGAGATATCTGAAGGTCACTGTCCACTGTACCAACAGGCCAGTGTCCCCTTGCTCTGAGCTGCAGCTCCGAACCCAGGTCCTATTTTGTGACAAGTGTGCCCTACCAGGCTGTCCCTTACTGTGCTTGTCTCTCTTTAGCTAAAACAAACCACAGCAGAAGACATCTCTGTTCTTCCAATCCCTGTGGAGTCCCCTGTCTCTGCAGGGGTTTCCTGGATGCACTGGAAGATCCCAGAGGATGACATGTTCTAACTTCTACACAGGAAGTATGAGCTTTTGGGTTTTTCTAAGAAGTAGAATATGCATAGGTCTGGGAAGCCTCCTAGCCTAAAGTGTAGCCCAGGATCACTGGAGGTTGGTTGGTTGATGCTACAAAGCTTGAGTGAGAAAGACTCCCTGGTCAGCTTACTCTGTGTTCAGCTGTTCCCCTCTAGCAGCACCTGCTGTACTCAAGTAAAGCCAAGTCCATGGCTCTCAACACGGCCAGATCCCAGTCCACAGGGATGCTGGCCACAGAGCTCATGTAGGGGAAGGTGTCAGCTCATCACCCAGTCCTCAATGGGCTCTGTGTGCAGATTCAGGTTGGCTGCTCCCGAGGATGGCCAAGACACTAGCACAGAAAGTGGAGTTCCAACAACAAGAAACAACTGGTGAAGAGCTGTGCTATCTACGGCAATATTTCAAACAGAACCTCTCTGTGGCTGCTGCTACACAGTCACAGGAAGGCATTATCCCTACGTATTCAGCCCCAAGGGACAAGTTGGAGCACGACCTCCGCCCAGCCACCCACTAGCTGCATGGCTTTGGTGCAGCCACTCTAGCCTTGGCCTCCTGGTGAGTGAGAAGGGGGTGCTGATTTTCAGTTCAGGTGCTCTTCCTGGTTTAACTAATGCTTTATGCATGAGCAGTAGCAAGACTCCAGGAAATGACAGCTTTCCTTCACAGGACAGTTAGAGAATAAAACCAAGCCCCCGAGTCAGCGGGAGGCTCTTGGAGCACGGTCTGTGGTTCCCATTCAGAGCCACTCACACACCTGCAAGAACCCTGACTAAGAGCACAGACATTCTTGCAGAGATGCAGGCTGTGCAATGGAGGGAAATAAAGAGCAAATCACGATCCCTGAGACCGGGCTACATACCTTTTTAAAGAAACAGGTGTGCCTGTTTTAACCTCTAGATTTACGCTTTAGTTAGTAATGAACATCTTTTAAAAACAACATAGCATAACGTTTATATGCATTCCTGATATAGAGACACATAGATCATGAAGTATCATTTATAAGGCATCATGTCTCTCTGACATAATGAATTAAATTTTAAATGGAAAACAAAAAATAGCTCAACATACATACCTACACTTTATTCCTCGAAATTCAGTGAGGCTTGCATTCCTGAATTTCTTAACTTGGTAAATGTCTAAGATAGTCTCGACATTAACATGAAATATTTTCACACCGGTCCTCTTACCTAATGTGCACACAAATACTCATTTCAAATTCACACAAACATTGTCCTGAAATGTCCTTTTTATTCAGCAATACTTGGGTCAATGTCTGCACATCAGTGACACTGACCAGCGCTTATTTTAGAAGCGTACCATTTCTTTATTTCCACTCACACCCGGGGGCATCAAGTCTCAGACGGCCTATCGCCGTCTCCCCTAACCCATCTCGGAATGCTGCCTCCTCCCCGCCCCCCTCCCGCATGCTGCACTGCACATCCTGCCCAGAGGCAGCTGGGGGTGGCGCGCTCCCCGCTCCCCAACTAGCAGCGTAGACTCTCTCCCAGGCGTGCTGTCGGTGCCTGTTAGTGAAGAGGCGCGTCAAGAGCAGGCTCCTTTTCTCCCAAACCAGGCATTTTCTTTGTGCTCCGGAGATTTAACATTTTTCCCACCACAGGCACGGAACACGTTACCCTTGCAGATCTTTGGAACTAATCTTTGGAGGAAGGATCTGGGATGCACGGTTCTTACCCTAGAGCCTAGCACGGCCCTGGTCAAGCAGGGCTGAGCGCGCGGAGATTTCCGGATGATGGAGAGGGGCACACGGACCGATGGAGCAAGGCGTGGGGCGCGGACCGAGTTATGGGGGTGGTGTGGGAGTGGATGCAAAAAGTCTGCCTGGGGGAAAAATCGT
Source organism: Ctenomys sociabilis (assembly GCA_004027165.1). Classification (NCBI taxonomy): domain Eukaryota; kingdom Metazoa; phylum Chordata; class Mammalia; order Rodentia; family Ctenomyidae; genus Ctenomys; species Ctenomys sociabilis. Next base: position 11,324 of record PVKA01006686.1, on the reverse strand, counting down.
GACAAAATTCTCCTGCACAGAAAATAATGAGGGGAGGGGGAGAGGGACTAGAACAGCGAGCAAGGGGAACGGGAAATAAGAAACAGACAAAAAAAAAAAAAAAAAAACAAGTGGGACCTTGGAGAAGAGAGGAGAGGACAGCACCCCAGAAGAGAGCGGAAAGCGGAGAGTGGAGGGCGGAGAGCGGCGTAGGAGGCTGGCGAGGGAAGCCAGCGGGACTCGGGGACTCAGCCCGGAAAGGAGCGGGACTGGGCGCGCGTCTCACCTGCTCGCGTGGGCGAAGGCGCACAGTGCAGGCAGCAGCTCTGAACTCTTCAAGAGCCGGGAGCCAGGCCCCGCCTTCCAGGCTGCTCCCGCCTCTAAGGCGGGTCCTCGCGTTCCCCACCCAAGGGTCTGTACCCAGGGCCCTCCCGGGCAACCCTCCGGAGGGCGGGATCTGGCAGAGGGTGAAGCGAGCCGACAACTCGCCCGGGGGAGCACGCCTGCTTCCCCAGCCCCGCGCTGGCCACTTGTGGATCCAGCCCGCGGTCCCGGGACACGGGTGCTGGGCTCCTGCGGCCAAGGAACAAGAGAGGCGCTTCTGGGCTCAGAGGCGAGGCTTGCGCGGACGGCGGCACTCTCTCTCCCGGTGCGTCCTCAACCCTAGGCGACGCTGCGGGGGATTTCTGCGCCCTATGCCCTGGGGACCCAGCCCCTCGAAGACTCCTTTCCCCTCCAGGAAGCTGCCCTGAACAGCGAACACCGTCGGGGTCTTCCCCAGCCGTTCTGTTGCTCTCTGTCCCCTCCCCCTAATGGCAGCACTGTGCCAGGCAGCTGTGAGGGCTCCGACCCAGAATCTGGAGACTAGACAACTCGCAGCTAGCCCCTGGGGGAGTGATGGGAGGAGGATGAAATGCACTCTGGGGGGAAAGGCTAGGCCTGTGGCCCATGCCAGCGCCATAGCTTGAGTAAGGAAACTCCAGGGCAGGGCTGTGGGTGTGGTGGGCCCAGTGTGTGAGCCAGGATGCAGAGCTGCTTAAGGTGAGGACAGGACCTAACAGGAAGGCATTCTGAGTCTCCAAGCCACTCCTAGCATCCAAGCCATCTGTCCACCCATCCTTGTGTTCATCTGCCTACCATCATCCTACCCTGCGACCGTACATCCTTTCATCCATTTGTCCATCTGTCCACCTAGTGAATGACCCGGTGGGGTGGTACACAGAGATAAGGCAAGAGCAGAGCTTGTCCCAAGATTTTGATGGATCAGTTAGGAAGATAAATAAAGACAAAAATAACTCGGAGGAGGGCAAGCTGCACCCAGACATCATCAATCCCAAGTTGGGAGGAGTGACACAAGCAGAACTTTTTCTGTTTTTGGAAGACAACTCACTGATGAGTATAGAAAGGAGCCATCGAATGCTGGGTGTGAGCACCCACGCATACCTCAAGGACAGAGAATGTCATTTATTTGTCTACTTGTGTACTGGGGATCAAACCCAGGGCTCTTACACTGGCCTACATTCCCAGCCCTTTTTTGCATTTTTTTGTTTTGAAACAGGGCCCTATTAAACCACTAACGTGCCCAGGCTGAGCTGGAACTTACAAACTTCCTGCTCTAGTCTCCTCTTGGAGTGCTGGGATTTTAGGCAAGAATAGAAAAGTTTTAAAAATCATCCCACCCAAAACACAGATGACTCAGGGTGATAGTGAAACCAATCATAGAGTTCTCCTGAGCTTCAGTGTGTGTCTTGGTGCTTCAAAAATAACACGCCCACTTGCAGTTGTGTGTCTCACAGCATGGCTTTTCAGGAGGACACAGTGAAAGTAGTTCCAGACGTTCAAACCCAAAGGCTCTTGGTAAGTACTAAAGAATGCAAAGGAGCTGAGGGCTTGGGGCAGGGTACAGGGTCCTTCAGGGCTCAGTCACACCACAGGCAGCCCAGCAGACATCATCTGGTAGGAATGAAGTGGATTGTGGGCATGGGGGTGGGCCCAGAATGTGCCCCAATTCTCAATCATACCCACATTACAAAGAGGTGTAGCTTACCAAGTAGAAGTCAGAGTTGGTTAGCTAAGTGAAAAGGCAGCTCAGTGCTCTTCAGAAGAGATGCACTGAACACGCAGACAGGAAAAGGCTGACAGACAAGGGTGGGGCAGTGGCAGCAGGGATGCCAAGCACCCAGAAAGAAAGCTGGAGTCTTCCACGTGGGAGTGCACTCCACATGGAAAACAGTGAGTGCTTAGCGATGAGGCTCTGTTCTCACAAAGAAAAACTTCTAGGAGGGCCTGGTAGAAAACAATACCACATTTTCTATTATATCAAGAAATTATAATATGTGGTTGTGTGTGTGTGTGTGTGTGTGTGTGTGTGTGTGTGAGAGAGAGAGAGAGAGAGAGAGAGAGAGAGAGAGAGAGAGGCGGGGGTAGATAAAATTCTCCTAAAACTTCAGAAGATTTAACAACCTAATCACTATAGTTGGTGGAATGGGCTTAGAAAGAATTATTCCTTGATTTGTCCATGAGAAAAAAATCACAGTAAGCAATAAACAGCAAAGGAACAGTGTCACTTTTTCAAAACATCTTTGGCAAGACTGGAAACCCAGCATAGTCAAGCAAACACTGTGCCAGTAAGCCCCTGCCCAGTCCCCAAAATAAAATCTCTATGACCATGTCCTTCTATGACTATCCTGTTAACTTGAAAGTCTATTTTTTTTTAAAGTAAATGATCAAATATTCTAAATTATACGTATAAATAATTTTGAGGGCCGGTCAAATAGCTCAGCAGATTAAAGCACCTGCTCAGGCAGTTGCAGGGGCGGGAGTTCGATCCTTGGGCCTGCCTGCTGGTGTCATCCCCAGGGCATGCTGAGATGATTGAGACTGGGTGTGGTGGCAATCATCTGTAATCCCAGGACTTCGGAGGCTGTAAACAGGAGATCATTACAAGTCTAATCTAGGCACTAAGACCCTGAACACCCTGCACACTCGGTCCTAAAAATAAATAAATAAATAGATAAGTAGATAAATTTGAATCAAAAGAGAAGCCACTGTAATCCAAATAAGAAAATACAATTATAATAAAATAATATATCCAAAAATATGTAAGTCCCAGGAACAGAGAAATTTAACAGGAAATTGGTGACTCAAAGTCTAGTGTTCGAGAAAAGGGATGAAATAAATGAAACCAATATTCTAACAGAAAACAAATTGAAAAATAAGCCAAAGACAGTGGAAGGGAGAAACAGTTACAGAAAAATCACATAGCTAATATGATTAGAAATGCTCTAGAGAAGACTGGGCATGGTAGCTCACACTTGTAACCCTGAGGCTGGGGAGGCTGAAAACAGGAGGGTCACCATGAGTGTAAGCTGTGTAGTGAGACTCTATACCAAATACGTTTTTTTAAAAAAGCACTAAGGAGTGACAGCTCCTAATGACTTAGCCTGGGCCTGGAAAGTTTCCAGCCCTGGGTCCCAGCACACAGCTGCCAAGACAGGAACCCAGGCCAACGGCCACGCGTGGACATCTCAGACATCTACTCACCCTGGACCAGTGAGTGGCCCTCCTGCCTCCGCCTGAACCCTGTAAGGCATGGTCTCGTCACTGCAGGCAGGTGGTGCCTCAGGGTCTTGCTGCTCAGCCCCAGCACAGCCCTCAGCGCCATCCTCATCTCCTGAGTGGGGACAGTCACTACAGGGCTCTGGCTGGCTCTATAGTGATGTGGCCCAGCCTTGGATCCTGTAGGCCCTCAGTCCCTGTTTCCCAGGAGCCACCACTTCCCAACCCTGGGAGAAACCCGCAGGGCTCTCTAGGGAGAGACCACCTGTGGCCTCTTGGCATCACTAAGCCACATCCTGGCTCAGTGCCCTTTGCTCTAAGCCTTGTCCCTTCCACCTGGCAGACTTAGAACTGTCCCCACACCTTCAGACAGACCCACGGCTCAGTGTCGCCCTGGGAAGGCTGGGCTGTCAGGGAGGGAGGCAGGCAGGTCTTGATGTTAGGGAGATAACCTGGCTCCATCTCAGCCCCTCCTGCTGGCTGGGCCTGGGACCCAAGGGAAGGCTGGTGCAGCCCTCAGCAGGGGGCTGCCCTCACTGGTGCCAGGCCTCCTCCTGCAGCATAAGCACCCTTCCCAGTCTCATATGCACTGCCCCCAGGGGTTTTGTGATTGCAAAACAAAAACTTTTAAAAGGTTAAAAAATGACCCAAGGTAAACCTCTGTTCCAGTGTGACTGTCAGGCTGCGCCCTCTGGAGGGATGCTTGTTCCCTGAACCTCCCACAGCTGCTCTGGGAGCAAGTCTCCCAAGGGGGCTAGATCAGACCCTCAAGTCCACCCCTGTCACAGTGCCTTCCTCCATTCCCTGTGCTGGGACTCCATTTCCCTGCAGCTCAGGGAAGCCTCCTACACCCGGGAGAGACAGATGTGCTGTAAGAGAGGGGAGGGCCCAGGAAGGGTACATGGCACCCAGGTTCCATCCTGACGGCCGGCAGGACCTAGGAGTGAGACCCAGGCCGTAGCAGCTCAGGACACTGCAGGACAGAGAAGCTGGAGGAGGGACAAGAAATGGCAGTTCCTGGGATGAATGAAAGATCAGAGATATGGTGCCTAGAGGAAGCCTGAGATGACCCATCCACGTGTGACACAAGCCCCTCCGGCAAGCCCACTCACTTTGCCAATGGGAGGGCATAGTGTGTTCACCACTGCCCATCCTGTTAAACCCATGCTGAGTCACATCCAAGGCATGGCATTATTTCTGCTTGTGTGAACCTCTGAGAAATTCACCTGCAAAGCAGAAGGTGGCCTGAGGGGAGATGGGGTTGGATGGGAGGTGTCATCTGATTCACCCTTAGGGTGGGTTAAGGACAACTGGGCAAGCTGCACCTGGCCCGCTCTTCAGGTCCTTGGAAACTCTTGTCAGGTTCCCTGCATGCTAGGGGGTCAGGCAGATACCTGCAAGTGCTGGCAATAGGGTGCTGCACGTTGCACCCCGTGGTCAGGACCCTGCTTTCTTTTAGGTGACAATGCCTGCCCTGGTAAAATGCGAGGGAGCTGATGAAATCCCGTGGAGCTGGGACAGCTTGAGGTCTCTGGAAGAGAGGTCTCTCTCTCTTTCTTCAAGAAAGGGCTCACATTCTAGGAGGCATTCAGGATTTGGTTAGCCAAGAGTGGAGAACAAGGAGAACTTCACACACTTCTCTTACAAATACTTAGCGGAGAAGACCCGGGTTCCACAACTTGAGTTTTTTGATAGAGGACTTAACATTAGCATCCGTGTCTCCCAGCCCTTGGAGAGACATGAAGACAGACCCGTGGCAGTGGGAAGCCCATGCCTCGCACCCACAGGGAGCCGAGGTGCACACCCTGGAAGCGAGAATCATCACATCTCAGATAGGGCAGTGTCACCTCGATGACTGACCCTTGCTGCTCAGCAACAAAATCCAACTCTGGTTTATTAGAATCCAAGACTCCATGCCTGTAGGTTCTCACCTGGGTGTGTGGAGTGTGGGTGGGCTACGGGGGTGGGAGTGACAGGGTGGGTCTCCGGGATGTCCGGGAAGGGGGATGGAGCAGGGGCAGCGTCCTGGAGGGAGCCCTGGCACTCCAGGCTTCAGGGTGGTGGCACTGGGAGCAGTAGGCTATAGGGAGGTTGTCCAGACCGGGCTGAAGGCCAATCCTGGGGTCCAAGTGGCCCTGGGCACAGAGCACCTTCAGGAGGTTGAAGTTGGTGCAGCTGCCCTGGAGGGAGAGCAGAGAAGAGGTGGGTGAGTATCTTGCAGTTGGGCAGAGGCTGCAGGTGGCTGCTGGAGTCAGGGCCTGGGTGAAGCCCTGCCCGGGTGCTGCCCTCTAGCCTCTGCCACTCCTAGATCCATCTAGGCATCTACAAATACCCAGGCTGGGGGGGCAAGCAGTGGATCTGAAATGGGTGAAGGTCTACGTCCTTGGAACCTGTGCTCTGTGCCCTGTCCAGTGGAAGAAACTTTGAGATTGTGCTCAAGGACTTGGAGATATGCTGGGCTGTCTGGTGGACATTGTCCAATGCAAGGGTCACAGTGGAGACAATAGAGAGCAACGATGGAAGAGAAGACCATGTGCAGGGATGACAGCCAGGAGACCTTTAAGGGTGGTGCTGTTCTTCAGGATGTGTAGCTGGAGGAGGGGGTCCTATGCCTGCACTGCTAGGCCTTTAAAAGCTGGAAAGGGCAAAGAGATAGAAGTATCCAAAACAGTCCAGGGAGAGCTTGATTTCTGCCAAGCAAAGTGCTTTCCAACATATAGAGACAGAGGATAAAAGCCAAGCACCCTCAGACTGGCCCTGGGCTGAGTTCTGTGACATGCCAGCCAGGCTGCAAGTGGAAATACAGCCAGGCCCACGGAAGCCAGCACTTCATCTCCCCAGCGCAATTCAAGGGATCCCTTTACTCCGCCAGAGGAGGCTAGTGGGTGGAGGTGACCGTGAGCCCCACCCGCTCTGCTCTGGCCCCCTGTCTTGGACAGCCAGGACAGCCAGACAGTCCAGGTAGCTAAGAGAATACAGAGTGAGTATTCTTCATGTTGGCGTCACTGCTAGTTCCTTGTGCCCAGAGATGAGGGAGAAACCCATCAGGGCCTCTCAGCGAAGTGTCCCTCCCTCCACATAAGCTCAAGAGCTGTGGTTCATGCCTGCCTCAGACCTCCTGAGCCTCTCAGCCTTGGCGGTATGGCTTTCCTGTCTGTAAATTGGGGAAGCTATTTCAGATGCTGACCAATAACCCTGTGTTCAACAACAAGCTATGAGAACCCTCTTACAACAAAAAAACTGGTTTTGCTAGGAAAGACAAAGCACTCCACTGGGGCATGACCTCCTCCACTTTCTCTTGCTGAGCAAGATGACACCTGTATAAATTCTGGCAAATGCTACAGAGATAAACCCTGCTGAACTATACTCTGCAGAAAATATCTGGGGCCCTGTTGCTCTTTTTTTCTCCTTGGAATCTAGATCTATGAAAGGGAACCCTGTGACCATTTTGATAACATAAAAGCAATTGGAGCTTCTGCTCTACCAAAGGAGCATGGCTAGCATCCCCGAAGCTGTACGCTTCAGGATATGGCTAATGTATTCCCACAGAAAGCCTCCCCCATAGTTTCCTTGTCTTTTGCATGCTGGACACACTGCTCAGCAGAGGGCAGACAATGTCATCTCTGTGCTCCATCATTTTGGGGAAGAAAGCTCCCACATTACGCCAGAAGGCCTAGACCTGCATGGAAATAAGCAGCACCCTCACTGCCTGCGACACAGCTGTGACTATGCCAAATGAGAGCTGTTAGAGTCTCCTTGGCCTCTGGCCTGCAGGCTCCGCCTCCACCCAAGCCAGCTTCCCAGTCTACCTGAAAGCCACTGAGCCCTCCTGGGCCCTGGGGTGCTGCAGACGATTCTCACATTCTCACAGCTGTCACCCAGCATCAAGTCACATAGGCCTGGGAGGTACCCACTGAGATACCCCTTTCGCTCCACACACACCTGCTGTCTTCCTGCTATCTCCAGCTGGATCTCATCTCTGCTTCCTCAGACCTTGTCCTGGCCCAGCCTTTTGGGTCTGGATCACCCCTTCCTGGGCCCTAAGGCAACAGCTTTCCTCTCTGGCTGACCCCAGCTGCTGGCCACGCTCACCCAGGCTCCACCCACCCAAGATTCCAGTCCTCACAGAGTCAGTTCCTGTCTTGCTCACAGCCCCAGAGTGGCTTCGCAACACAACCCAGCCCATGGAGCCCTCCTGCTACCTCCCTCCAGCCAGAGCTGGCCCTGGTGGACAGAGCCTCTGTACCTGCTAATGCCTGCCTCCTCCTTAGTCTAGGGGTACAGCAGGGCAAGCCATCCTGAGTCCAAGTCCACCTATCCTCCCAGACAGCCTGAGTTCTATCCCACCTCTGCCAAGTAGAGTGCTCCAAGCTGGGCCAGGGGAATGCTTAGGTCACAAAAGCCATCTCTGCAGAATATACTTCTACACCATTTACTCAGGGAGAGGCTCTGTCTCTGTCTCTCTGTCTCCCCCGACCCCATACAACCCTCATTCTCCCTGCAGGACCATCCCTTCACAGCTCCACACCAAGCCCACAGCAAGAGCCAGCAGAATACCCATGGGCCTGGCCCTAAGAGACAGCACTGTTCTCTGCCCACCTCTCCTCAGGCCAGGCCAGGCTCTGCAGGGCCCCACCCACCCCAACCTCCCACTGAGTGCCTGCTGCTCAGCAAACTCCCAGGTCCTGCACTGACTCTGCTCTGGGAGCAAGCCCAGTACAAGCCTCTCTCAGGCCTGGGCACTGCCCACCCTCCTCCCATGGCAGCTGTGTCCAGGTCTGGGCATGGGGCCCAGGCACTAGAGTCCAGGCCATAGTGAGGGCATGTTGGGGACCCAACCTGAGCAGGACAGCCTGCCAGGCATTTGGAGTGACCAGAGATTGTGCCAGGGCTGAGCCAATGTGGACAGAATGGAAGAGGGAGCCGGGCCCAGGCCCAAGCCCCCTCTATGTGTCCCAGGCTTCGTGAGCAAGTCTCGCAAACTATGGGCTTCTGCCCCCCATGTAAACTTGGAAACGATTGCAGCTATTGTGCAGCTGCTGGATGATTAAACGGGGACACAGGCACAGTCCTCAGCAAGCCAGCTTCCAAGAAAAGCAGTGCTCCCCAAGAGGGTTCCAGTGTCCCACTCACCTGGCCACTGGACGGAGGAAACATCATTGATACCTGGTGGCAGCTGGGATGACTGAAGTTGCACCAGATCAAGGGGCCCTGAAAAGCAGACAGAGCCAAGAGGAAGAGCAGAGCAGGGGCACAGCCACCTGCAGGTCTGGACTGAAGCTCCAGACAGTGCTGCCCTCTGAGGACAGCCTGTAGCCAGAACACACCATGGCAGTGGTATCCTCTTTACAGGGCAGGTATGGGCTTCTTGGTATCCCTAGCAAGCAGTAGGGCAGGGCTGGCTTCTCAGCAGGGTTATGGGACACAGAGGCAGGGACCTCCCAGGAGGAAGCCACAGATCCCTGTGCAGGACAGGCCCAGTAGATGGGAGGGTGAGCTCCACTGGGTTCTGCCCTTCCTGGCTATACTGGGTGGTCTCAAGCTGTCCTCTGGCATCAATCATGAGATCCCCACACAGTCCACACAGCCATGTCCCCTCCCTTCTCCACAGCCCCTGTTCCCCAGGGCCCCAGCTGGCATCACAGGGCCAGCCCCTCACCTCTGAATGTCTGTTCACACATACACCACAGCATGCACAGCAACAGACAATTATGGTGGGGTACACGGTGACAGGCTCAGGTGCTGGGGGTGGCGGAGGAGGAGGTGGTGGAGGCAGAAGGGGCTCCTTTTCTGGCTCCTATAAGTAAAGATGACCTGTGTGTAGCCCTTCTGGGGCAGGGACACTGGACTCTTGTCCTGGCAACTGCATGTGAGGTCAGCTACAGTGAGAAAGGACAAGAAGCAGCACCCACAGCAGGGCAAGGCTCTGCGTGAAGGGACAACCCGACTCCCCCAGGTCCTAAGTCTTGCCTGCCCCAAATGCCCCAACTCCCATTGGTCCTTCGTCTCCTGAGGCCGCCCTGGCTAGCAGAAGCCTGGCTGGGGGCTGTGAAGGAATCTGGATGCTGGCAGCTGACTGTCCCTGCCCCCTGGCAGATGCCACCTCCGCAGGCCACAGTGCAACTAACACAGGTCTCAGACAGCTCCCTGTTTCCCAGCACCCCAGCCAGGTCCCCTGGCCCAGCCACTCATCACCTCTGGTCCCACCAAGGTGACCCCCAGGCTGTTTCCATCCCTGTGCTCCCCTGAAGACACCCTCAGAGCTCAGCCCCCTGATGCCCTACGCCCTCAGCCCTGTGGCCCCCAGGCTGTGCCCAGCACAGCTCTGCCCTGCATGAGACAGGGATGAGGACAAATCCAAAGGAGCCAGCAGACACCCAGGGTGAACACAGGTTCAGCGCACCTTTCCCAAAGTCCTGAGCACTCAAATCCCAGAGGCACCCTTGGGATTATACAGCCAGCCAGGTCAGTAGGGACAGTGACTGCTGAAAGAGGGCCTAAGGTGCTCTGCCTGTGACCAAGGCCATGGCAGCAGGACACGGAGCCTGCGGCCACTCCCTGGGAACCTCTATTCCAGGCCTCTCTTGACCCTCTGTCCCCTCTCCTTTGCCCAGGTGGGTGAGAGACCATAGGCACAGAGTTCATTGGGCCCCTCTGGAGGACAGCGCAGCCCTGGGTTGTGCTGATGCCAGGACCAGACCTCTACTTACTATTTCAGGCTCAGGCAGAGGAGGTGGCTTCCTGGGGGGCTGAAATGGAAGACAGACACAGCAGAGGGTGCTGGGGTGGGTGGGCTCTGCCCAAGCTCTGCATCCCAGGGGACCCTGGTCTGGAGCACCAGCAGGACACAGCCTTGCGGTGTCCTGTGCCTGTGCCACCATGCCAAACAGCCCACCTCACCCAAACTCCCCTCTCCTAGGACAGCGGGAGCTGAGCGGAGCCAAGGTGCTGCTGCTGACCAACCCGCCCTGTACTGCAGCACACCCCTGCCTCTTCCCTCCTCTGGGGACCTGGCTGCCCCTGCCCTCTCTGCTATCTCCTGCAGAGTGCCTGCTGACTACAGGGTCTGCCCCTCCACGCCTCTCTCCTCCCTCCTCCAGCTCTGGATGCTTCCTTTGGCCTCAGCTTCCAAGCACTACAACTCTCCCGACCCCTGGCTCCAGTCTTGTCCTAGCTGCAGCTCTGCTGTGCCCAGGCCCTGGTCATGTCCTGGTTCAGGTAGCTTGGCAGCTGCTCCATCCTCTCCCACCTAGCACAGTGGCGCACTCTGTGCCCAGGGACTTAGGGAGGTGTGGACAGTGTGGAGATATACAGGTTACCCTGGATTTCACAATACAATGGCCTCTGGCCATTCCTCCCTGGTCAGCCCTTTCCCTGCATCTGGACCATTGGTACTTAATGGGCACCCTGTCCCCTTTTCTACATAGAGGCTCCTGGGTGCACATCCTCCTAGGACCTGCAGAGGACTCAGTGAGGGGACCTGGAGTGGCCTCTCTCCTGGAAAGGAGGCCTGAGGGAGGCTAGCTAGGATTGTGACCCTGAGTCACAGGATGACCTTGGAGGACAAGGGCAATGGCCCATGGCTGAATCATGGGCTGCTACACATCCATGTCCCCTAGAGGGAGGGCATGTGCTTGGTCGGAGCTCTAGGGTAGCAGGGGACACTGACCTTGGGGCGGCTCAGCTGGTGGACACAACCAGAAAACAGCACTGCTAGAAACAAGAACATCCCAAGGGGGAGCAAGAACTTCCTGTTGTCTTCAGGGACAGGAGGTGGAGGTGGGAGT
>PVKA01006685.1:0-82084 GCA_004027165.1 Ctenomys sociabilis | reverse complement strand
TGAAATATAGTGCAGCTCTTTAAAAAAGTTCAGTTCTTTGTTTAATATTCAAACAATATAATTGGATTTAGTTCTAAATCTGACTCTGAAACACTATGTGAAACTTTCCTTCTAATATTCTTAATTTAATATGCTTTATACTTTTATGAAGCATTAAATGAAACTCTAAAATAGTTTTATAGCTAGATTATTCTATGGGTAAAACAATATTTTGCAATATAAGGGCTCTTGAAAAGATTTCATCAATTTTGTAATAAAATTAAATTCAGCTCATAGTTTTTACTAAAAGGTACTCTTAGAAACAAATTAAGAAAATTATATGAATATACAACTTATCTAAATTAAAGTAGCACTATCTGCAATTCTAGAGTGAAACTAAATACAAATGTGACAAATCTGATGATGAAATCATCATTGGAAATTGCTGATCAATGCAGATGCAGTGACCAAAGGAGACTTAGGAAGGACAGCTGTGCTTCTGAGGTTTTCTGGAACAATAATGGTGTTGGTGGGGAGAAAGGCTGGATGTTTATTTCATTATCTTAGTTTTTTTCCTTTTATACAAATTAATTTAATTTTGACTTCTTTCCAGGCACTCTGCTGTTGCTAAAACACAGATAATGTCATTCAATTTACACTCATGAGGAGAAGATAGACCTAAGTATGGGGAAATCAGGTGGAAGCAAAGCATGAGAAGCAAATAAGGCAATTAGAGAACAACTGAAGTGCTAGGGCTAATTAAAAGTCAAAGAAGTCTTCTCAGAGCTGAGAATAATACAAGATAACAATTATTAGATCTTGTGTCCTATTCCCTTAGTAAAGGAAGGACTAAGGGTCCCAACCGAAAGAAGCATTTTCAGTGTGCATACCGGATGGAGAGGGCTTGGTGGACAGGCCCATGAGGCACTGGGGGAAAGAGGTGGAGAGTGTCCAGAGCACCCTACTGCCCCCTGCAGGGTCCACAGGTCACAGAGAGTGGTGGAATGAGCTCTATGTGCAATGGAGAGGTACAAACAGCATAGTAGGATCTCCTTCCCAATTTTAGCAAAAAAAAAAAAAAAAATTTTTTTTGAAGGAATAATTGTTCTTTAGTCCTTATAACAATATGAATTTGGGTCTCTATTGATGACACATTTTTATTTCTTCAATACTCAACACTTTGAAATATGCATGTGACTTTAAGATGTTTTGCAAGCACACTAGAAAGCAATTAAAATCAATATATAGCATTTTTCTTTTCCTTCTTTTCCATGATGTATATGCTTCTCTGAACTGATATTAATGTACATATCCTAGAAAAGTAATCGTATGTATTCTTTTTAGCTCAACTATTTTATGCATCTTTACTTTCTTATGAAAAATTACTTACTTCTAGGAAACATTCATTTTGATTGTATGTGGATCTTTCAAAGAATTATTTCTTACCAAGCAGTAATTTCTTCCATGATTGATGAGGATTAGGGTTAGTTACTGAATTTGAGGTTTCATATTGGGGCAGTATCTTTCCCTTTATTTATTTTCCATACAAGAATATCTGCCAGGCAAACACTATATTTAAACCCCTGAGAAGTTCAAAACAGATTACAAGCAGCAAAGGGAGTTCTTTTATATTTCAATATCCTCTATAATTAACATTTCTGTCTCAGTATTAATAAAACTAAGCCTTTGCCTGCTTTTGATTTGCATTTTAGTGGTTGAGGCCATTATTATTTGTGTGAAAGGACAATCTAGCTGTTAAAAGTAATACAAATATCAAATGGTGGGTAATTGGAAGAGATAGTTTGTTGGTATGAAAACATGTCCAAATATTTGTTCATGTCATTGTCAACACAGTGGTAACTGTAAGACCAATTCAGTTCTTCTGATTTACCCATTGGTTTTGTTGAAAGCCGGGGCTCCACAGTAGTCACATGTCAATTTATCACACATGCTTGAAGTCGCATCTTTAAAAATAAAGACCACAAGGCCCAGCCAAATAGCTCAGCGAATTAAAGCACCTGCAAGCAGGTGCAGGGGTCCAGAGTTTGATCCATTCTATGTGGTCTTTTTTTTTTTCTTTTGTTTTTTAGGGAAAGGGCTTTGTATTCAGGGTCTCACTACTACATCGGACTCATAGTGTTCCGCCTATTTATAGCCTCCCAAGAGCTAGGATTACAGGCTTGCATCACCATGTCCAATCTCAACTGCCATCTCAGCGTGCCCTGGGGGCGGGGCCAGCACAGCAGGCCCAGGGATCGAAGCACATGGTTGTTCTCTAAGGATGTCATGTGCTTAAATTGTGTTTAGCTCATCAGTTAACAGTGTCTAATCTTAACATTATGAGGTTAATCAATGCCAACTGTTTCTTGAAAAGTGAAAATACATTGGTTTACACAGAGTAAGAATCACACTGATGGAGCCAGCGAGATAGCTCAGCAGTCTACAGCACCTGCTCAGGCAAGTTGAGGCTGAGGCAGGGGACCGCGATTCCATCCCTGGCAGCATATGCCCAGCCAGCCCCGACCACAGGATGGGCTGAGCCGGCCAAAAAAAAAATTACTTTGAAAGCAAGATCTATATATAAAGAGTAAAAATATGAAAGATACCCAAGGACATCTCTGTGCCTTCCACACCAAGTGAATAATTTGTAAGAATGTATGTACTCTGTACCTATATTATAATTTTAGTACAAATATAATATATAGTCTCACATAGATATTATCTTTGTTATATAGATAATTTTTGTCAATGTATGAATTTCTTATAAACAATAAACAATTAAATTGAAATTATAGAATAAGAAAATTTATCAATAATAGCTACTGCTTGCAAAAAATATATTATTAATCAGTATCAATATTATTGTTTTTCTCCCAAGAAATTTGATTTCCTAGAAAGTAGTGACTGAGTTGGTTAAAGACATAATAAAAAAGACAAAGAGTACGTATATACAATAAAATAAATATAAACAAAAAATTTATTTTCCAATTATGTTGGCACATACATATTAGTTGTAACATGGAACAAAAAATAAGTTGATAGTGGGTTATTTCTCTTGCCAACCATTATTCACACCCTCAGTCCTTTTGGAGAGATAGTATTCTTTCACTTAGTAGTCATGGAATGTGTATTTTGGTCTGAAAGACTTGTCATCAGGTGATATTAACAATTTGAAGACAATCACCGAATTTACCGTTTTCTAAAGGTTCTCTTTAGTGGTTAATAGAATACATGTAATATAACAATTACAAAACTTAGGGAATAAAAGTGACCTTTTAAAATAGTCTGTATACATACAAGATGTATTTATATACATTTAACTTTTATAATTGCAAATGGTAAGTAGATTGTCATTTATTTTTATAGCTGAAGTTAATTTTAAGATTATAAGTAATCATATAAATATACTAATATGTCAATTTAGTATAATATGTCAATATAGTATAATATGTCAATTATTTTTGAGTTTTTCTTCATGTTTTTTGTACTTTTTAAAGACAGGGGATAATAATGTTACTCCAATATTGTAAAGGACATGATTTGTATGATTAAGAGAACAAAACAGCTAGTGTTGTCAGTAAGATGTAATAATTTAGATAGCTATGTATCATGCAGGTATCAGAATATCAACTAATATTTGCTTACACAAAATTTATTAATCTTTTTATAGTAAAGTATTGCAATTTGAAAAAAAACCTGGAAACTAGTAAATGTTAAATTTTAATCATACTATAGGCAATATATCTGTCAATATTTATGAAAATTTTGAATCAGTCATGATCTACATATGACTGCATTCTTAAGACAGATACTTTAATATCAAATTGTATATGTATATAATTTTGTATTGTATATAATTTTATAAAATTTCACTTTAGAAAATTAGTCCAAGTCTGAGATCCACTGGAGAAAGTCACTATTACAAAGATACATACAATTTTATTGGTGTAGTAAGAACTACTTTACTAAAATTAATTGTATTGGATAATGTGGATATATAAAGCAGCATAGCCTGTAATCAATAGCAGTTTCCTCTATTTTTACCTACCTCTACCCAAGGATTAAATTCATTAATTCATTAGTTAAATGCAAATCTTTATCAAACATAAACTATCTTTGTATAGAACCCACACACGTGTGTGTGTGTGTGTGTGTGTGTGTGTGAGTAGTACTAGAGATTAAACCCAAAGCCTTTATACGAAGCTATTTCCTTGGCCATTTTTTTAAAAAAATTTGAGACAAGGTCTTACTAAGTGGCTAAGTTACTCTGGGCTTGAACTTGAGAACTTCTTTCTTCAAAGTTTAGAGTTTACTGGTGTGAAGCACCATGCTCAGCTTTTATAGAAAAGTCCTAAAAGGAAAAAGTGATAAGCTAATGTTTGTACTTTCATTTGAGGGAGAAATACTAGTATTCCCTATTATTAAAAATTAATACATATTAGAACCTCAAATAGGAGTAATTATATATGAGTTTAAGCTAAGAAACATACACAAATGCTCATATCTCATGTACCAATAACATGTCTGTTTATGTAACATAAGACATCAAATTTTGCACAGAAGAATTTTGTGTGAATTGTGTTATATTTGGGCATAATTGTTTTATAAGCATCTTTATTTCTTAACATATTTAAATATTTAGTAAAGCTAATTCTTCTTGAAACCATTTACTACATTTTAACTATTTTGTATTTCTTGAATGTTGATTCTTGTTGTTGCTTCTTGAGTTGTGTTTGTGTGTGTTTGTGTGGATACTGGGAATTAAGCTCAGGACCCTGCACTTGCCAGGCAGGCTCTGTCCCACTGAGCTATATCTCTGGCCAGTTCTAGAGTCTTAATGGTCATCACAATGTAGAACCTTAGAGTTGAAAGGGAAAAGATGATTAATTAAGCAGTCTACCAGTTAAGGCGTCTCCTACAACTTAGGCAGAGATTTTTTTCAACCTTGCATGAATCTAACCAATAGTAGGGAGTAACTAAATTTTAAGGTAGTCTATTATTTTAGGACAACTATAATTTTGAGAAATTATTATATTTATCTTCTGTCAGATGGGAAAACCATCTTTCACTAATACCATTTCAGCTTGACTGTGAAGAGATTCTTGAGGCAATACATAGTTCCTCCTCAGTAGAAGTAGTAAAATTTTTAAGAAAATCTCTGACCTGTGTGACAAGTTTTGAGTTTGAGTTTGAGTTTCTGTAAGCCAGCAACCCACACAGCATCCACTTTTTTCATGGAAACTTCCCTTTCAAAATCACCTAACAGACTTATTGAGAAGTGTTGGTAATAAATGAAAAACAAAAGTAGTAGTAATAATAGAAAAAATCTCTTGAGCCTTCAGCAATGAAAACATTGCCTAAAATTTCTCATTCAGAAATCAATTTTTGTACGTTAAGAATTCTCAAAGTAGGAATGATTTAGAAACAGTTAAATCATCATTCTTATACAGTGGATATTTTATTGTATACTTTCTCTAATACACTGGATTTTGCTTCATTTACTATTTAATTTTAATTTCTACTTCAGTAAAATAAATATAAAGAGCTGAACATCACAATTATATTCTTTTTAAGAGTAATAATCTTAGAAAAGCAAAGACTGCTTCATTGATTTATTTAAACAGTGAAAAATTATAGCACATTTTTGTGCCATTAGAAATGTTATAAATGACATAAAAACTACTTGAAACTCTGATATGGAGAAAAATATCCTAATTATATGTGGTGCAACATCAAGGAATTTTTTTCCCCAGAGTAGCTGTTCATATATCCTAAACACTAGTGAAGTATTTTCTTCCCTGAAGCAACATAAAAATTATATTTATAATTTAAAAGGACTCCTTACTGTTGTACATTTCAAGGAATCTGAGAATTTTCAAGCACTATTTTTGGCATACGCTTAAGCTAGTGAGATAAATAAAGAAATTGCATACTTATGAATTATAATTGTATGTGATACTTCACTAGAAGATTCCATTTTCAAATATTAAAGTCTTAAACTTTATAAAACAACATAAAATTCTCATCATATAAGGTTATTGATACTATTATAAGTCTTTGCATTAATATTCAAAGAATAGAAGACTTCCCCATATAAAATACATTTCCCCATAAATGAGACTTCACGATAATATTTGACCAGTACTGTAATTATGAAATCCTGCCAAATGTCAGACTCTTAAGTAGTGAAGATTTATTAGTGAACAAAACAAAGATAGATGTCTGGCCTACAGGGAATTTATATGGTACTAGAAGGAGGCAAAGAGCCATACCAAAGAATAAAAAATTTATCTGGTCAAACAGTAAAGACTGTAGGGAAAGGAAAGGAAGAAAAAGCATAATAAAAGTGTGATCTTCTACAATCACCAGCCCACACAGCAATTAGTGTGCAAGTGCTGGACTTGTGGAACTTTCAGGAAGGAAAGTGTCACTCCTGAGCTCCTTAACCCAGATCATGATCTGACTAGAAGGACCATGGTCTGCGAGCTGACCAGAGCTCTGCCCACCCAGAGCAGTACTCTAGTCCATCTTCCCTTTTCCAAGTGTACAGCATCTTCTGTTCCTGTTGATTATTCTCCTCTCGGTTCAACATCTCATCACCAAAAGGCTGCTTCTGCCATGATTAAGATTTCATAGCTGCGTGTGAACAGCTTAATTCTGCACCTTACTCATACCTATGTGTGTAATGTGTTGACATAAATTATTTAAAGATGAGATACTATTGTTTGTATTAATAAAAGCATGCATTTATGACAATATGCAATTATAAGAAAAATTAACATTTATTGAAGGCCTCAAGTGCAGGTACTGGGATAGGTACCTCACGTACATTACTTCATAAAATCAGTAAAGTATGTCCATGCTTTGGGTGTTAGGAGTTTAACAAAAGAAAACAAAACAAGAGAAAGCAAAATGCCTAAGTTTACAGTGTCATAAATGGCAGGGTGGAAAAATGAACTCAAAGTCATTTACTCCTTCTATCAAACTGCAATGTATACCAAAAACACTGCATAAAATAAGTTATTTTCAATAGCATAATAATGTCATTACAATCACAGATACAGTGTGGAAAAATCAGCTAAATAATCTGAAAACACATCAGACCAAAAGACATTACAAAATGTCTCACTGTAACGTCCATCCTCTAATGGAGAAATGAAAGGTTGAGTTCCTGCTGCAAACCAAAGTGATCAAGTTTAGGTAAAGATGTTAAGAGATTTACATCTTCAAAGCAGTACTTCTTTCCAAAAGTTGCAGGCTTATTAGAACATTAAATACTAAATTTTCCTTTTATGTTCTGATGGAACTCTCAAAAGATGAACTGTCTGTAGCCAAAATGTAAAATGCCATATGTTGTTAGGTCAAACACTCTAATATGCCTCCCAGTTATTACTGTCACGAAGCTACTTTTTATTTTGTCAAATGAAATAAAAATGTGAGCTAGCCTATGTCTCACAATCAGGAAAACATCATCAAATACACAAGTTTTAAGAACCAGAATGATTAAGATGACTGTGTATGCCACACAGGGATTCATCTCTTTTTAATGCTTCCAGGGCAAGGAGTTACTTTTCCTCTCAGGTACAGAGAGGAGAAAATCTTTTCTCAAGCCACTGCCTACTGTTGAAAATAGCTAGAATTTCTCCACCACAGTCTTGTTGCTTGCAAAATTTACAAATTTGTTTTCTCCCCAAAACAATCAAAATAATTAGGTTGATTAATAAGAGAAAGTACCATTCAATAAAGTAAAATCTTATTTTTAATTATTTTCTTCTTATCCCTATTTATTATTATTTATCATTATTAATTATTATTATTATTATTATTGTTGTTGTTGTTGTTGAAGAACAAAGAGCAATGAGACAGTTTCAAGATGAATTAACAGGACAGTTTCAATAAATTGATACATTGCAAAATGCTTTCGTAATGTTTTGGTGTCGTACAAGGTGCATACATGTTATTATACTTATAGACATTATTATAGCAGATGTCTCTAATCAGTGAACTTATTCCCTGTTTAGAACAGAAAGTTATACATTTACATATACATGTATATGTATATAAATTCTCTGTGTCCCTGGGAAAGGACAGAAGGTCACAGTTTCTAAAACTTCAGGAAAAGAATCTGTCAGGGAATTTCTGGGCTCTTAATCCCAGGGCTTGGGAGACTGAAAACAGGAAGATCACTACGGGTTCAAACTGTGTAGTGAGACCCTGTAGACCCTATACTAAATACATTTAAAAAGAAAGAAATAAAAGAGAAGACTCTTTACTAGCTAGCAGTTCAGTTTGGGGAAAAACTCACTTCCTCTGCATTAATGCCTTTTTCCTCCTATCTACAATCTACAAAATTCTGCGAAATTTACTTAGTCAACTAATGTTCATGGAATTTTTAATTTCCAGAGAGAGAGGGTCTTTATGACCTTATTCTTATATTTGGAATAACTAGATTTAAAATTGCACAATATCAACATCGATGTGTTTTTGATGTGTACTGGTTGTGTTATTGGAAAATATCGCATTACTACTCTCAGGCTGTATGGTACAACTTCTGAGATTTCGTAGGCCATGGTATCTTCTATTGGTGATAATTACATATTTCAACAACACAAAACTGAGCAAAATGCCTAAATTCACTTCTGGGCTAGAATCCATCAGTCATGCTGTTCTATTCATCAGAGTTTGAGATCAAATTTTTCCCAATCAGTAAAACACAGTTGTGTCATGTTTCAGTGTTTCTTTGAAAATATTTCCATTTACCCTATGTAGTTATTATTGTTCATTAATAAAGCAGGCTAAAGAAAATATTACAATTTAAAATGTGTAAAAAGTACCCAAGATGGGGGGTAGGTTAGAGGTAGGTGTCACTGTTCACTATTTTGTCTCTTATGAGAATCTCCAAGATAAGCTTGAACTTTTACCACTCATTTACAGGAAATCAGCTTTATTACTTTAATTAGGGTTCATGTTTCTAGAGTTCTTATCTTTATTATACAATTTCATAAAGAATTACTTTAAGAATCAAATCACAGTTCAGTTATGGAAGGCTGTTTTGATGAACCAAAACTTCGTAATTCCTGCAGGACCAGGAGGGCACGTAAGTTATGTTTTATGAAATATATCCTTTTCCTGCTCTGGATATGGAATGATTTTTCCTATCCAGAAAAGTCTATGTTAATGTTATAGCACTGAATATAGTTCTTTTTGTCTAGCCTCTGTGTGTTCTATACCCTCATTTATATGTTTACTACTGTAAATATTTTGAAGTATTTATTTTATGCACAGGTGCAATTGATTCAGTGACTGAGATTCAGTTTGTCTTATTTCCTATCAGCCAGTCATTTATAAAACAGCTCTTAGAGTAAGTTATTTCTGAATTGTTTTGCTTTCGCAATTTATTTCTTTGTGTTTCAAGTAGAAAAAGATGACATAAAACATTTAATGACATTTCTTTATGATTTTTCAGGGAATGTCACTGCTTTCTACCATTAAGATTGTAAATGAATTCTAAATGCAATAAAAATAATGGGTTCAAGTTGAATAATGGGGAGAAAGGCCCTGGAACATCTATGCTTTGCCATCCATTCCCACAATGCTGATGGAATAAGGATTTTTTTCCCCGACTTATTTCCAGCCATCTTAAATGGTGGTTCTTATATCATTTAAGCCTGGGTAGGGATAGACCTATGAGACATGGTTGAACTACACTATAAGGGTTCATATTTTAGAAGTGAATTACATTAAAAGACACTTTCCAATTAATCCCCCACAAAACATACCCCTTGCTTTGAATAAGTTTTTGCGTCATTCTTGCTACTTTCTGAAGCAGCTCTGTGTGTGCTCTTTCATGAGTGTCTTTACTGGATATGGTCAGAATGTAAGGAAACTGCTACTGAGTGCTGTCTTATGGCAAGGAGACCAGTAGAAATACTGTGATATGTCTCCACCGTGTCTGGCACAGTACAACTTTGGGCTCTTCATCAAAGTCAATATTATCATGAAAGCAAAACGCTTTAAATTGATTCAGAACATCAAGGCAACAAAAACCAAAAGAGGACCTTCAGTGTTGCTTCACGCAGTGGTGAGAAGATGGAATAAATGCATTTGAAGAGAAGGAAGATATGTTAGAGTGGATTCATTGCAATACTTTAAATATAGTAATTTTTAAAAATTTAATCATTGCAATATTTTCAAACTCATAGATAGATACAAAGATTTGATCTAAAGTCTTCTATAGTGGAAAAATATGTAAAATGATGATGTCAATATAATACCTATTTTTTGAACATTACCATTATGCAATTACTTTTATAACTAATATCTTCCTCAATATAAGCTGTTTCACTGCAATCTGTTGGTATATCATTTGAATTTAGCCTCCAAAGTTAAATATCACACTTAGTAGGTTATTTTAATTTTTAATAAGTAAGCTTTTTCTTTGAGGAAAGATACAGTTTTACCTCAGTACTATTGTTATCCCAGGACAATTTCCAATGTTATTTGAATTCTTCCACCTCTGTTCACAGGTATTTAGCCAAGAAGGTTTTGTTAGTCTTGTACATCCCAAATCACTGCAAATAGACCCAGAAATATATTAGATGCTCTTTCCTTCCTAATAGAGGGGCCCATGAACCATTTCTTTACTAGATTACAATCTCCTTAAGGACAATTATCGCCTTGTATTTCTAGGCAAAAAAGGTGGTATAGACCAAAGTTCTTCATAGTTGTTTAATTAACATTTGTTAGGTAAATAGGTGAGTGATTAATCAAATAAACAAGAGGATAAACCTAAACCCTGGTTGTCCTATCTCATGCTTGCTGTTTCTTAACCACATACTTCATGTCGCATTTTCCAGCTATTCAATGTTTGTCTAAAGCCTGAGATTACATCTGAGTTAATTTGCTTAGATTCTAGGTGTCAAGGAAAACGGCTTAGGGATTTTTCCTGTCCCCTTATTGATTTCATCTCAGCTCAAATCTCTGGATGTCTGTGTACCTATCTGGTTCAAACTATAAACATTCATTTATTTATTCATTCCATAGGTGTTTATTGATTTTCTGGGCCTATTGGAAACAAATAGGAATAAGAGCAAGAAATCTCTCATTAAAATTGCAGTTCAGAACAGAAAAAGAGAGAGAGAGAGTAATCAGACAATGATCACAAGAAATAAAAAGTTAGAACTCTGAAAAATATCATTAAGGTTAGGCTCTGTAGTGTTCAAAATATTCCTAGTGAGTCAGTGTGACCTTGCAGGGGCATTCAGGCGCACCTCAGTAAGGTGCATAAGCTGACACCTGAAGGATAGACTGAAAGTTGTCACTTGAGGAACACAAGGGAAATAACCTTGAGAAGGAGGAGACACAAGACTGTAGATCCAGTACATTCTAAAGCTCTATGTGTGAGGGAAGAAATGCAATAAAAGAAAAAAAAAGACGAAAGGAAGAGAGACTAGCAGATTCTGTAGGGCTTTTCAGGTCATGTAGAAGATTTGTTTAAGAGTGATGAAAGGCCAATGCAAGGTGTTGAATAACGGAATGAAGTGACCAGATTTCATTTTTAAATTGTCAACCACAGCAAATAGACTATGGGGCAGAGAAGTGGAGGTGGATAGATCAGATTGTTGTCAAGATGAGTTTTCAGGCTTGTCCAACTAGATGATGTGGGAGTTACTCATTGAGATAGAAAACACACCAAGTGTGTGGGAAGGCTGTGAATTTGATTTTGGACATGAATGTCTGCTTGGAAATAAATAGTAGGAGAAATGTCTTGTAGGAAATTGAATATACTGGCTCAGAATTTGTTTGTGTCCCAATCATAATTCAAACTGTGGAAGAAAAAAAATATAGAATGAAAAGAAGCAGAGCCTGAGACTGAACGTGGGGTCCTCGACCACTTCATGTCTGTGACACAAGAAGTTTGCAAGTGACAAGAAAGGGAAAGGGTAAAATAAGGCAAACATGTGACAGAAAACATGGAGGAACCATGCTTTACAGGGAGAGAGATACTTCCTGTATCAGAAACTGCATCTTGTGGAGACTGAAAAATGTCCATTAGATTCAATGATACAAAGGTCAGTGAGGACATCAAAAGCCTGCTTCAATGGAGTCATGAAACCAGAAGTCATAATGGTGCATGGAAGGAAGGGATGGTGTATGATGTGAACAGAAGTTAAAAATGGAGATAAGTGTAGAGAACTCTGGCCTTGGGAATTTTGTTATTACAACGTTGGTAAATCTTTGGGAAGTGTGGTGACTTAATTCCTGAGAAAAGCCTTTCCATTGCTTTATTTCTTATTCTCTCTTTTTCTTAGTCCACCTAGTGATGAAAACCTAGAGCCAACCCTCTTGTACTGTCCATTTGATTGAATTACTAAATATGGTAAATATTGGTATGAATAGATCATAAGATCTTCTACAAGGCTGTAGGTACCACATAATTGATGGCATCTGTGTGTGACTTCCTGCATTCATACCCATGATGTTTAGATAAGTTTCCTGTTACATTTTTAATATTCAATTTAGAATAGGGAGCCACAGGAAAGAAATAAAACACTTTGTGATCTTTCACAAAAAAGTGGATATATTACTGTAATTTCACTCCATGTTTCTTTGCTTCTTTTCTCCTTTTCCTTCTTTCTCCATTTAAGGAATAAATACCTAGTGTTTAATCCGTACTGCACTAGGTGTTAGCTGCTATTTAGAAAATTGAAATTAAGAAATAATAACAAATGCCCTGAAATTCCTGAAAGAGAAAAGCCACAAGGAGAATAAAGATAAGGTTGAACAGAATAGATTTGGACAAAACAATATGGTACTTTGCAATGCCAAGTTGAGCTGTGTTAGTGAAAACAGCAACACTGAAAAGAGGAAGATGAACAGAATTCTACAGATTTGTAGAATCTTTATGATAATCTAAAATGAAAGAGACTTTGTTTTAATAATCTAGATGTTCTTGAAACCAAATGTAAAAGAAAGGCATTACTTATTGATATTATTCTCAAGACTCAATAACCAGAGTTTGTTTAACATATTGGGATCCAGAGAAACTTTAAGTGCAAGAAACTTCAAGGGGAAATATCTCTAATAAGTAAAATTATAATTACTGCCTTCATAAGCATCACATGTTGGCTTAGCATCCAAGCATACATTTATTACTGTATAGCTAAAAGATAGAGTTAGCATACATGCAGTTACTTTAAAGTTCTCCCCTCACAAATTCCTGCTAGGACAAACCATGTAGTAATCACCATTTTCTAATATATGCTCTAGACTGATAAAGACAAATGAAAATGTCAATTGAACAAAAATATGTCACAAATTACTTAAATGTGCTTATATAATACTAAAACTACAGTTTGTTTTTAATTGTAGAGTACAATAATATGAAATGCATATGCTATTAGGTGTTATTGAGTTATTCTTAGATGACATAGAGCATCTCAATTTTCTCTGAAGAAAACATTTACAATTATCTAAATTTTGCATATGAAGTTTTCATAGCACAGCTTACTTTTAAGGATCCAGATTTTAAATGTTTTATATAGATCAGTTTATTAACTTCTGTTTTGTTTTTAAATAATTTTAATCATACTCAATTTGTATCCATTGACATTCACTGTGAAATCTAGTACTAGGAATTTGTAGGTAATTTTAATCTAGTCAGGTACACACATTTTTGTCTATTAATTGGTAACTAATAGAAAAGAAAGAGCTTGAAAACTAACATTTCTTTAAAAAACAAATATTAAATTTTGAATGTGACTTTAGATAGATACAGAATTCTTCCCTAACTCCTTGCTTTGAAAAAGGTTCTAAGTAGATTCCACTGGTATAATTTTTTTTTGTTGTTGTTCTGTTTTTTATAGCTTTCCTTTGAGTAAAATCTTTTATAATATTTACCTGAATAAAATTTATGATTAATTTGACAATCAATGACAGATTTATTAAATGATTAAGTCCAAAGTATTGAAGTCTAGCTATTAGTTTGTAATGAAAATACTAAACAAAATAAGCTTATATTTCACATAACATATGGGGGAGATGGAAGTATGGAATGATTTCTTCCAACTAAAAGTGTTAATCAACTCTCATCAATTTAAATATCTTTAAGAGTACCTAGAACATTGGAAAGCACTCTGAATTGAATTGGCTTGGGGAAAATCAATTAATAATATTTAGTTTTAGTTTCTTCACTTGCAAAATACACATAATAATTTTTACCTTCACACAGGTTGTTTTAAGTGAAAAAATGTGTATGACTTTCTTAAAAGATACACAAAGATATTAATTTTCAACTATTCTTTTGCATACCTATCAAATCCATCACAACCAAATTCTGAACATATATATGTGATGTGTGTGGTGTGTGTGTATGTGATGTGTGTGTATACATATGTAATAATAGATTTATGTAATATAATAGATATATATGTACATACAATTAAGCTTTCAAGAAAGTACTTGATAACTGGATTTTGTAAATTGGAGAAATGGAGATTGTTGTGAAAATACTAGAAACTACCTTTGCAGGTGAAAAGATGAACAAAGTTGTATTAGTATCAAAGAGTGAGGTACATAACTGAAAATTAGAATCACTGTGAATAGAAATGGCTACTTCCTGTCTGTCCCTTCAGATTATGAGAGTAAAACCCTTTGACCTCTGTCTGCATCAGCTCTTTTGATATGACTTAACCAGCAAGCTCTTTAATGAGTTAAGTAACAAATTATGCGGTAATTTGTTTTCTTTTATTGATGCACATGTTATATGTATGTTTCCATCTTAATGTCCTCATTTGCATAAGTTTAAATAGGCATATGAATTACAGCTCTGAGACTGGTTTGACATAATTTATATAGCTTTAAGCTTGCTTAAAGATACATGTTTCCCAAATGCAGCATTAAAAATATTGACTGAGACTATGGGCTCAATGACTCCATGGTACAGCACATGCTCAGAACTCAGGACACCCTAGGTTTAATATCCACACCCAGAGAAACATTTTGTGTGCATTTTCCTCAAAAATATTAGTTAAATTCTGAGTCTTTTGTTTATTCAGGCATTAGTCCACACAGTTGATGATCTGCTTTGTGGGATATGTGCAGTACGCTGGAATTGTACAAGTATAGATACTTACTGAATACTGTAAGCACTGCATGTGTAACACTAAAGGCATAAGGGTTTAAATTTACCAAAGGTAGTAAAAGTTGACATCGTCTTGAAGACAATGGTTTTTAAGTTTTGCCTTAAAAGATGAAAGTAATTTCCTGGGAAAGACAGAGAGGAAATTGTTCATGAGCTATTGAAGGATTTAGTATAGGATACTGGTATCAGAAATGTTTTACAAAGATCCAAGTGGTGTTTGGAGCCAGATAGATTAAAAGTTGCAAGTTGATTCTGTATGGAAATGTGTAGTTTGCATGATTTTAATTCTGAGCACAGTGCTATAAATGCAGCAGCAGAACTTTTTACACTGCAAGTTTCCTGAGTCCTCAGTGGGCTTGAGGTACTGTTATGGGAAAAATAAATCCCACACTCCCAACCTTGTTAGAGAAGCCAAGTTCTTGATCTCATAACATCGAGGAAGGAAGTGTGAACCAAAGGAGAAAATCAGGAGAGCTTCACTGGGGATAAGCAGAAGAGTGGCTCCTGGTATGGGTCTTCAGGGAGTGGCCTCTGAGGTTCTTTGTCAGGGATGATTTATACAGAAATATCATAATTCAGGTAAAATGTGGTCAAGCAGTCAACTTATAAGATCATAAAAATAGTGGCTTAGCTATTATCGATCCAATAGGGAAACGCACCTAGCACATGAGGAAAAAGCAAAGACTTGGAAAAGGGTGGGTCTAGAGGTTCTGGTCGCCCACCTATGCATCTGAAGCCTGTCTGGACTCAGTGGACCAGATTAGTGCTAATAAAAGTGAAAGCATAAATTGCTCCCCATCTCAGGAATACTAGTAGGTCCAGCTCTTATATTCTCATCCTGAGCCCTGGCTCTTCAGCTTCACCTCCAGCCACAGTCGTTGTGAGTCTCATCTTCCTCCAGGGCCCAGCCCCTCTCTGACTGTATGTTAACTTTTCTATATCTTAGCCATCAACAGTAATCTGATTGCAGAAGCAATATTAAAACCCCACAGAGTGACTTCGAGGCGTCCGCACAGTTAGAAACCACAGGGTAAAACATTTGCCCTTGCTGAAAAAGACTAGAATGGGATAAAAATAAAATGGGGGCAGAGGAAGAAATACCTGTAGCAATGAATGGTGAAGAAGATATTTTATGGTTGGGGACAGAGTTCAGTGGTAGAATGCCTGCCTGGCATGTGTAAGGGCCTAGATTCAATGCCCAGCACTACTAAAATAAAAAATATTATTCTATTTTCTGTTAATTGCCCAACTTTCAGGACAACTTTTATTACCACTTGAATTCAATGAAATGCACATATCAAAAGTTCTGTCTTATTTTATGACTGTATTCGTCTATATATTTCATATCTATTTTCCTGTCCTTTTTCTCATATTGACCACAACAAATTTTGTGTAAGTAAACTTACAAATATTCCTTCTATTTATACCAGCCAGGATTTTGAAATTAATTTAGGATTTTTATAACTTTTCACAAATATACTGATATTAAAACTGACTCTCCTTGATGTCACAGACATTTTTAAGAAAATATACGATGCTGTGCAAAAAAATAGTTACAATTGTGACTGTTTTAAAAGATTTACTCTGCTTCCTTTCTCAAATTCTCTGTTTGTTAAAATTGCTGAATACATAAGGATAGGACCTGTAATGGTTTAAATGTTCATTTAATATAGTAGCATTTAATTATGCCATTTCAATAGGGACATTTTAATTCTAGATTTTAATCAGACATTTCTGCATCTAAATGAGATCTAGTTTTATTTTAATTAAATGGTAGAGCATGCTTAAATCTTGCAGAAAGAAAGCACAAGGAAAGAACCCCAATGAAAGACTCAGATTTCATTTTTTGTCAATATAAAGTCGTTCAGCTCCCTATGGAACCTGTCAGACAAGTTTTAAAATCATGGTGTAGGATCCATCTGCCCACCCAGCATTTTCTCTAATTTAGTCTCATTGAAGCATCTGAGTGAATTACTCAGCCAAGCGAATGGTTTTTCATTAAAAATATTAGTATCATGGCAAAAAAGCAAACTTCTCATATGAAGTGAATCATAAAAATAATGACAAAGAAGGTCATTCAAAATATTTTCATTAAAAATATTTAATGAAGTTTGAGATTAAGTTTTTGAAACTAATATTTTTAATAAATTATTCTCTACTTTTATCATATAGTTCAGCTTAATTAAATCTGTTTTATCTCTTAAGCTACCCACATTTTATCCTGTTAACATAAAACAAGTGAAGTATTTATAAGATTCTTGGTTCACTATATCTGTTGAAAGTATCAAAATCTTTTTAATGATTCTAAAATTCCATTCTCTAGTCAAGTCTGTATTTAGTAGTTATTATTGAAAGCACAGACTTTATTGTTTTAGAGCTGTTTTAAGTTCACAGAAAAAGAGAGGAAAGAACAGAGAGTCCTCATACATCTGATATTCCTGTACATGAATTTTTAAAAAAGAACATACGAACTTGGGAACGTCTCTTTGAATTGCAATATAAATTTTCAAGGTGTTTACAACTGTTTAGCCTTTGTGGCTAAACAGAACACATTTTATTCCACAGTATAGCCTTTCCAGCCCTTGAAGACAGCTGTATTCACCTCTGTTCCTGTTTTAGTCAGCTCCTCATGAGTCATGGCTTTGAATCTTTGTGTCTCATATTCTGAATGGATCCCAATTAGCTTCTGTGCTCAAAGTTGACTGCAGAGTCCCAGCTTTAGTGCAGACACCACAGGAGAGGGAGACCCACTCTGAGCTTGCTCCTGAATATATTTTCATTAACACCCCATGCCCTCTACCCCCACATAACCCACATGCCTGCTCGATACAGTTAGCTGTCAAAATGACTTACAATCTTGCTCATACTTACTAAATCGAAGTTTGATTAGAATTGGAGCTTAGATCAAATGATTCAAGGATAAATGTTGGACAGGCCCAAAGTATTGATGAAGTCTGAAGAATTCATGATTTAGATTGCATAAATCTTAAGGAATTTTAAAAGCCATACATTGATAAAGAGATTTATAAATCTTTTATAAGGGTTTTAAGTACTCTCACCTCAAGTCCAATATAAAATAATTCACTCAGAAATGTACAAGCACTATTAACTGATTTTTTCTGTTTAAATAATATATTAGTCTCTATAACCTGGAGCATCAATAAAATGATCCAGGGTTCCATCACAGAATGTTTTTAAGTTTGCTCACAAGCTCAAGAAGAAAATTGAATTATTTCAGAATCTATGCATTAGTGAAAACAACAAATGTTGCGGGTTTTATTTTAGATAAGTAAATAACTTGGGCACTGAAGTTTGGAGTAAATCTATGCAGTAAACGTGCTCTGAATAGCTTGATTCC
Source organism: Ctenomys sociabilis (assembly GCA_004027165.1). NCBI lineage: Eukaryota > Metazoa > Chordata > Mammalia > Rodentia > Ctenomyidae > Ctenomys > Ctenomys sociabilis. The sequence continues at coordinate 63,605 of PVKA01006685.1, read as the reverse complement.
TACAGAGAAGAAGCCAGGAAAGCATTGATGTAAGAACAGCCTCTCCCTTGCCATTTTCTCCCTTCCAGGAATGGTATCTGCCAAAGTGCTCATCCCCGTCTGTGATGCTGCCAGGATCCATCCATCCATGCAGCATGCCTATGTAATTTGCTTTTTCTGGAGAGCCATATCAGGGCAGAGTTGACTGACTGAAAGAATTAAAAGCTACGGGCTCTGGGACAAGAGAGCTGCCCTACGGGTATATGATCTAGTTACAGTTTGGACACTCTTCAAGCCAATGAGCTACAACTCTTTGTATGTATAGAAAAAGCTAAATTGCCTGGACAGTGTGAATGATACTCATTGCAGGTGCACTGTTCTTAGAGTGTCGAACAGAGACCGACCTGGGCACAAGACAAAACAATGGAATGAAGAAGCACCTGGGATCAAACTTCGTAATTATATAAAGAATTATATAAGCCAGAAAAAGGCTCAGTGTGAATGACAAAAGGGTCTTAGTATTTATAATACATGCATACAAAAAATATTATGCATCCAGGTATGAGGGCACTAAAGGAAACCTTCAGTGGCTTCATGAAAAATGTTAATGAACATTCAGTTTTAACGCAATGTGCACATCAATATCTCATGTAGGAACAAACTATATATTGGGAGAAAGTAAAGCATTATTAAAACTGAGATATGAAGATGAGAAATGAAAAAACTTAAGCTTAAAAAGATTTATTGCTATAGAGTTGTTTCTGACTTTGAGATTGTATTCTACATATATTCTAAAAGCAATGAAGTTACAACTTTTGTAATAAATGCTTATGTTATCTGAAAATTTAAAAAGAAAGCAGCTGTGACAGGCATAAAACTAGGTTACAAAATAAATATAGAAGCTAGTTCTGAAGAACTTGAATCAAAACAAGGAAGCCTTAGAGTTAACAAAGAGCTAGAGTCTACAGGGTGGCTTGACATCTGGAAGAATGTCAAGGGTGGGGGGGTTAATATCATGGGAGACGCAGCAGTTGAAGGCAAAGATGACCAGGCAGACCAAGGGAATGGTGAGCCCGCTGAGCCTTTCCACTGATACATCTGCCACTTCACAGTTAAGTATGACCCAGCCACTTGATCGCTCAGCCCTTGCGCTCTGCATACTCACTGATTCTCCTTACATCTCTCATTCTCATTGCCACAATCAAAGGTCTGAAAACAATTGTCTAGAATGAGGTTATGTATATTAGCACGTTGATTAACACCCAGGCACATGTCCAAGCTTGTAGGATGATCGATCCCCTGCTTGGGGGTTCACTGCCTCTTTCAAATTCTGGTGAATTGAACATCTTTCATTTTGAGATGTTTATCACTCCCTCACACCAAAACAAAGGTGTTGGATTCTTAGTGGCAATTGTCCTGCACATCAGTGTCAGGAAGAATGGAATAGGCAAGTATTTTATGAGGACTGTTCTGCAGATCCTTAAAACAGATTTTTATCCATCCAAGACATTTAATTGTATGTATAGCAATTGCTAAGACACTGGAGCATTTCAGTCCCTGGTGAAACAGAAATGCCTTCTGCAGGAGATGAACACATGACATCATTTATGAATGCATGGCCAGCCTCAGTCACTGTATTTTACTTTCAGTATGTTGTAGAGCATCATCAAAGTACTTTTTGTTGTTTAAGAAAGCTATGACTGGGGTCAGGGAGCTAGCTCAGCAGTGTAAGCACCTGCCTTGCAAGTGCAAGGACCAGGGTTGGATCCCCTGCACCACATGCCATGTTGGCCCTGGGCATGCCATGCTGGCCACCAAAACCAGGTGTGGTGGAGCACACCTATAATCTAAGCACTGGGGAGACTGAGGACAGGAGGGTCACTATGAGTCTGAATTTTGTAGCAAGGCCCTGTACCAAATTAATTAATTAATTAAAATTTAAAAAGGGAGCTATGACATTTAGTCCTTTTGAAATACTGAGGCAGAATGAATTAATAAATTAGCCACCAAATTTAAAAAATTAAAGTATAAAAATATTTTCTTTTATCAGTGGTAATAGGAATCTGTCTTTTTACTAGTAGACTTTGAAGGAAAAGTGTAGACTAAATCAAGACCATGGAAATCCATACCTAGTTTAATAATGTAGTGACAGTGTCTTCCAGAGAAACAACATTTAATAAGGGCATTGTCTTCACATTTATGAAGTATTTTACACGGTCACAAAGAAAGCTATAAATGTAATGATTGCCTGCTGAGTTGTTTTATAATCTAGAAGATAGCATTCAGCAAATAAAGAAAAAAAAGACAAGTCCATAATCATACACAAAGACATGGGTATGTCATTATTGGTTTTGGTTTAAAATATACTTTGATGGTTTTACACATTGCTATTCTAATAAAAAAGCTAGGAACAGCTTAAACTTTAATTCAGATTACTTAGAATTCCTAATTTACACATCTGGATGCATAAGTTTTGTAAAATGCTATTATCAAGATATTTGTAAATAAGCATCTTTGTTACCACACCCACAATGAGAATTTTTTTTAATTAAGAAAGAGGAGAAAATTTTAAATCCTGTTTTTACTTTGTTTATGTCAATTAAATCCCCACTAGCAATTCAAACCCTTGTATGATTTGTCCTGTTGAAATTGAAGTTGACATCCTTTCCTTTCTTTCTTTTTTTTTTTTTTGTGGAAACAGAGAATGAACTCAGTCAGGCCTTGGTGCTTGCCAGGGAAGCATTTATTCCACTGAGCCATCGCACTGGCCCAACATCCTTTCTTTGTATCACATTTCACGTGAAATTTTCCCTGAGCTACTTGATGCCAGTGTCGCACTAGACGTTGCTGATGGTGATCAATTTATTGAATAGAAGATCAAAGCCTAGCTATTTTGTTCAAGGACATACAGGTTATAAGTAAGGTACTATAAACTATTCCTCAGAAATCTGACCAGTCTGCCTGTATTGTTAATCTTTGCACCAGTGATAGATTATGTTTTTTTCCTCTGAATCCCTTTTATATTTTTAATGTGGAGGCATCTATCTTACTTAGTAGTATACCTTCCAAAATATTTACAATTATACAAACAAGTTATATTAAAAGAAAATATTGTATACCCAAATTTTGGTATAGTAGTATGATTATAATTCATCTCATTGTTTTACCACTTTCATGTTTTCCTAATATTTCTGAACAAATACAAATCAACATAGAAGAATACTTACTAGTAGAAACTTCACTCAAACACAATTGCTTTCAAATTTCTTTTCCTGGAGCCTGGGGAGTAGACACTTCCCTGGCAAGTGCAAAGGCCTGAGATCAGTCCCCAGTTCTGGAAAAAAAAAAAAAGTCTTTTTCTTCAGTTCATGACTAATAAAGGTAATAATATAGCTCTTCATTTATCAAATCCATAGAGTGAGATAATTTAATTAAAAAAATGTTTTCTTAGTTGGTATGTGTGACAGCTGGTGTTAATGTGTGAGGTTTCCTGCCACAGATTTAGCCTGCTTTGATGGAGCAAAGAAGTAACTGCATTTAAACACTGAGAAGATTTAAATTCAAATTTTGCTACAGTGCATATAGTATGCCACTGAACATCAAATTGACTTCCTTCTCCTTAAATTGAGAGAATAACTGAACTATGTTATAAAGCTGTCTTATCAATCATTTTAGTTTGACACAATTTTAGGCTTAGAGGAGTGACAAAAATTGAACAAAGAATTCCAGCATGCATTTTCCTAGTAATCCCCAAAGGTTAAGATTAGCCTATTTTTCTATCATCTATCCATCCATTCATTCATCCACCCATGCATACATACATACATACATCCACCCACCCATCCATTTATCCTTTACTTTCCTGCACCATTTTCAATTACTTGAGAGTAGATTGCAGGTATGAGTACCCCTTTCTTTACTAAATGCTTAGGTCTATAGTTCCTAAAATTAAAGACATTATCTTCCATACATCAGGAAATTAGCATTTACTAATCATACTACTATTATCTAATCTATAGACCTTACTCAAGTTTCTTCAATAGTCTCAATAATGTCTTTCATGTCTAAAGAAAATACCATTTTATACCTTTGATTTTCATATCTCTTTAAACTTATTTCTCCAATAGTCCCTCAGACTTAATTTGTCTTTCATGATACAGACAGTTTTATAAAATAAGATAGGGCAATTATGTTGTAGACTGTCTCTCAGTTTGTGCAGTTTCCTCTTCAATAGATTTATTTTAACGATGTTGGTGCTGATGTCACAGTTGTGATAATGTGCCCTATGCAATATATAATATAAAATGACAGTCAAGTTACCCTGGGTTTTAGCTAAAGGAGCCCCTTCATGGTACAGCCTGTCTTTTTTGAAACATGTGTCCTTTATTCCTTGAGTACTTCCCAATTTATGACACAAGAAATTTTGTTTCTTCTATCTTTCCTGTTTAGTCCTAGAATGAATAATTTCAAAGATTATTTTTGCTGATTCTTTGTAGTCAACTAAAATATCTAGAAACTAGGGTCTTGAAGTTCAATGTGCTTCTTATCAGTGTCACTGCTTCTAAGCTACTTCAGAAGCTAGAACTAAAACTATTTATAAATTTTATACGTATGTGAATGTACACATATATGAATATATGCTTATGCATGTGTGAGTATATGGATAACCACATAATTATTTCTATTTTATGATAATTTATAAATCTATTCATCCATCTTCAAGAGGTAAATTGAAATTCATCCACAATCAATATTTGAAGATCATTCTACTTCCTCCCATTTGCAGTTTTCTTCTCTGACAAGATGAAACCTATTTCCCATTTGCCACAGTATACTTGTGTGTTCATCTTACAATATAGAGAAACTAGTTCTAAAATTGTTACTCCGTGAATCTGAAGAAGCAAGATCTCCTAAATAACTTAAGTATTTGCTAGAGATATTTTAATCTTCAGACTGAAGATGCTGTATTTGAGGAAATATTCCAAGTCCAAATCATTACAAATTAACTCAGCTTTGCTCCACCCAAGATTGGCTGTGATATTTATTTGAAATATGGCATTGTTCATGGTTTCCCTTTAGCATTATCAGTAGGGGAACTGTCCCCTGAATTTTTATTATCTCTTCTTAGAATATGTAAAGCATTAAAAATTTCTCACTTAAAACAATACAAGAAATTAGAGTCACAGATGTGCTATTTTATCTTTCCTTTCTTCACAGAGCCATTGTGCAGAATAATATTATAAGTACTGAGCTCTGATATACTACCTGGAACTTATTTAGGTGTTCACATGGCCACACAGCAGAGAAGCGACACAAACTTAGATCATAAAAGGTGTAATTCAGCTATTCATCTATTAATTATGCTTTGTCTATGCTCAATTATACACCTGATAAATACTTCATACATTTTCCTCATCTGATAAATACTTCATTTTCCTCTCATCTGTGAAACCAAATTGCAATGCAAATGTGTGAATGAAACTCTGAAATTTGGGCATTTTTCCTCTTATTAGCAACAGCTTACTTGCAAGGAGCCTTTCTCAGGCTTGCTCACAAATCGTTGTGTTTGGCTTCCCAGTCAAGACTCAACGACCTGTTTTGTTCCTTAAAAGTAGAGTATGATTTTTGCATTTGGCACAGGATTAGTTTTATTGTAGGAGTGTTATAGGAAACATATGGTAACTCAAATGTATTTCATTGGTGCCTTAAGTAGAGAAAATAGCTAAAATTCTGCACTAAGGTAATTGGTAGACTGGAGGGGAACAAATGGAGAGTCCTGAGGCATGTCTGAAAAAATGAGCAGATTACATGCTTAACTAATTCGGGAAGATGGGGTTGCTAGATTAAGTTATGCTCCGCAAGGGAAACAAAACTAACAAAACAAAGGCAAGCACTGCCTCAAAAAAGTCAATTTTATTTTGATGTATTTCTTTAAAGAAAATGCTTTGTTCCTGGAACCATTTAATTTTGCAATCTTTTACTCGGGAAATCTTTTGTGCATACTAACCAGTGTTGCAGTATGTACTTCACCAGTGGTACTCAATAATAAGTGAGAAAGATTTTTCATCTCATTGTAAAATGTTTGCAGTAAAAATTTATGGACCAAATATGAAGTATTTCTTTCTCCCACTAGCTGAAATATATATTAATAATGTACTCTGTTATGATTACACATAAAAGTTCTTAAGTTTCATAAAAATTTTAGAAACACTTTTCATAAAATCTCATAACTGAGCAGTAGAAATAAAGAAGAAAATTATATTTATAGAGAACTTTTAAGTGATAAAAATAATTATGGATCATAAGGATTTATGAAAAGCAATAGGAATGATATAACAACATAAAAATATATTAAATAAGTATCACCAATATAGTGATAGCTGTAAAGAGGTGGCTACTTTTAGATATATTTTCTATATTCATAATAATGTTTGGAAACATCTGTTCATGTCCATATCTTAATGGCAGTGTGACTTCAGAGTTAAATTACACGTTGAATACATTAAAAATGTTAATTTAATGCAATTTTGGTGGGGTTTCTTTCATGTTGCTCATTGAAATCAGGACCTTGTGCTTGCCAGACAGGTATTGGATGCTGAGCTATGATCTATTTCCCTGGCTCATTTTTTGTAGATTTTTATATCAATCTGAAGAGGACACTTAATCCTCTAGCATAAAAATACTAGGAAATGCTTATTCAATATTTAGAGACTTTAAGAGCTGTACAGGTTTACCCAGAATTATTGAGGTAATACACAGATGCTCACTGATTGGTTAGTACACAATTTTCACATTTTAGCACTCTTGTCTATCGAATGAGTTGCACAACAGCCTCCCCCTGTAGACCTGAGGAATTCGGTCTTCACACCAGTTCTGAGCATCGCAGTCTCCTACTTCCCCAGTCAGTCCCCCTTCTTGTGATTTCTTCCTTTGCTCACTTCTCACACAACCCCTCTAGGGCCTCACTTCTCTCCTTGCTCCTGGAGAAATGGAGCTTTTCCCGGTTGGATGCACATTGTATATTGCACCCAACTGCATATCGAGCGCCATGATTTCCTTTGGACTAGTTTGGACACATTCTTTTTGTTTTGGACTTATTCTTTAAGAAACATTATTTCTTTAAGATGTTGTGTTCCATGTTCCAAACAAATCAATTAAAACTTTTACTACAGTAAAAAGTACTCTAGGTCGATAGCTTTGTTTGGGTTTTAATTGTGCATTATGCATCTGCTCTGAGTTAGATTCCGTTGTGTCCATGACAACAGAATTTTGCCCAAATCTTTCTGATCCTTTTGAAAGCAAAGTTTTCAGTGTCCAAATCACATTTTTAACTAGTTGCTATTTCTTCCCTGTTGGTGTGAATTCAACTTAGGAGGGGAAATCATCTAATAACTTCTTCTTCTCTAAATGTTATTGATAGCAGAGCAAAGAGAAACATCTGTTACCATTTCCATTTTCAATTCACTAAGATTATCATTTCCTTTTTTAGACAAAAACAGAAATAGGTAGCAATAACTTCCATCTCGCCCTGCATCTGTATTTCCACACTCCATAAACAGGAGATTCACCCTGGCATTCCTGCGATGTTTTTGTGACCATCTTCTTTACACTTCCATTTGAATAAAATCTGGATTATTGCAGAGCTTTTTTCAGTACTTGTCCTCATTTCATTTGCTCGGGTTTAAAAGTATGCATTAGAACTTGAAATAAATAATGCTAGTTGGCATAAAGAAATGGTCTGTGATTGTAAGACTGAGACCTACGCTAAGTGATAATTTAGATTTGCATGAATGATAAAAAAAATTTTGAACATTTTTTGACTTATCCCCCAGTCACTATTGTAAAAGTATTTGATGCTCTATTTTAAACTATAAATATTTGACTCTTATTCAGTTGAGAATAATGCACAAAGATATATTTTACCTGAGCACATAAACTTTTGCTTTGCCTTTAATTATTTGTAAAGGAGGGTTGGTGGTATATGCCCACAATACCAGCTGTTCTGAATTACACAAGTTCAAGGCCAACCTGGGCAATATAGTGAGACTACTGAATCAGAAAAATAAATAGTAACATTTAAGAGTAAATATGGTTTTGTATGCATTTTAAGGTTTATTTGCTTTTAGATCAATTAAATGATTTCATATGTCCAAACGCAATAATTTAATGTACCTACATCTCAAAATTCTATATATCACCCTAAAAATTGTACAATTAATGACAAAAACAGAAAACAGAGAAAAATAAAATATAGTCATGTTCCCTTTTGCTGAGATACAGTATCTGATGCCCACAACTTAGGGAGAGGCTCATTAGAGCTCACAGAGACTTTAGGGGGTACAGCGCCAAGTTGGCTGTTCCAGGGCAAAGAGTGCATGGTAGGCGGGGCTAGCAGAGGACACTGCTTGGGTCCTGTCAGCCAGGAGGCAGAGACAGAGCCAAAAGGGAGATAAAGCCTTCTAGGCCAAGGCCCCAGTGGCCAACTTGCTCCCATGAGGCTATGCCTTGTAACCATATATAAGGTTTTGAGGATCACTGTTCTTTTTTTAAAATCTATTTATTTATTTGGTATAGGATCTCACTGCACAGCTTGGATCCATAGTGATCCTCCCATCTCAGCCTCCCCAGAGATGGGGTTACAGGTGTGCAGCACCACACCCAGTTTTGGTATATGGTGCATCATACTGGAGTTCCGGGGCCAGCACGGCATGCAGTACTTGGGATTGAACCCCAGTCCTTGCACTTGGCAGGCAGGCACTTAAAACAATGACCTCTCTCCCCAACCCCTGAGGGTCATTCTCAATCTAAACCATTATATAAATTTGTTAAAAAGAAGAATTTTGAAGATAGAAATTACTTAAAATATAGAGAAATCTCAGAAGATCTGAACCCTAAAATATTTCCGTGTTGTATTTGATAGTTGTGTAAAACATATCATGAATTTTAATGTATTCTGAATCTTGAATCCAAATGCGTTGAATAAACTAACAGAAATTATCTTAATCTCAAATATATATTATTGGACAATAGAACTTGAAAGTCAGTGGCAATTACTCTTATGATAATCTGGAGATATAGATAGATAGATAGATAGATAGATAGATAGATAGATAGATAGATAGATAGATAGATAGATATAGATATATAGATATATATATGTATAAATTTATTCTAACATTTTCCAATAAAAAGAAAGTAAAACAGAAATGATTAAGTTGAAAGTCACATATTCTTAGCATATACTAAGCATAACAAAAGAGTTTGGATAGAACCAAAAGCTTATTTTTGTTATTTAGTCCTGTGTTTCAGGAGGGAAAAAAATGTTAATATTTGGACTCTCTCAAATAATGTGTTGTTACTTTACCACAATAATTCCAGCTGTTTGTTCTACAACTCGAATACTGATATGTTGAGTGTGACACTGCCTTTGATGCCCACCAAAGGAACAAACAAGGGAGCACCTCTTGGTGTGATACGCAGTACCAACCTATCTTTATTTCTCTTGTCACCTACTATGGTACAAGTGAGTATCTGCTAGTCACAGGTAGCGTTAAGATGAAACCTAGCTTATGTTAACCTAGGTGATAACTTAAAAAATAAAAGAATGGAGAATATTATGTACTTTGGTCTTAGGTTTGAAATAATAAAAATGATGGAATTATAAGAAATTTAGTTAAATATACAGAAAGTCATTACTAGCCATTATGTAGGGAATTAGAAAAATATTTTCTATTCAGTAATTTTTAACTTAATTTACATAATCCTTGAATGATTAGCAAGTAGCAGTTCTTACCTGTAAGATTAAATGAAGATTTTTCAAAAGACAAACTTTATAGAAAAGATGTGATTTAATAGATAGTTGCAGAATTTAGAATCACAGAACATGACAACTGCTTAGCAACATGACTATGTAGCTGTCTTATTTTGCTTCAGAGCCTCAGCATTTTCATCTCTAAAATTGATTAAGTACCATAGTTGTCAGGTTTTGAGAATGCAGCATATGAGAAATATAAACTGTCAATACAAAGATACATTGATATTTATACATGTCCATTTTTGTTCATATTTACCAATACTTGTATTCAATTCCAAGATAGAAAGAAATAAAGAGAAAAAGAGAGGGGGAAAGAGGAAGAGTGGCAGCGAGTTTCGGGTAGGCATTTGTTAAATGGCTGAGAGAAAAATCCAATGAAGAATTCTCTCATGTCAACATGAAATCATACTTTTAAAATTCTGCATGTAAGACAGTAGAGAAGCTGGGGTCACAGGCAATGAAGAAAGGGTATGGATCAAAGGACACACAGTTTTCAGATACATAAGAAAAGTAATGATCTGTTGCATGCCCCAATTAATCTAATTACAAAATTACTAAAGGAATGAATATTTTATGTTCATACCACAAAACTAAGTCACATTAGTAGTAAGTTGATTAACATGTTAATTAGCTTGATTGAATCTTTCTACATTGTAGACATAAATCAAAAACTATTTTATCCTGCACAGTAGATGCCGGTAGGACCGGTAGAGAAGGTCTATTAGAATTCTTAATACAAAAATGTTCAAATAACTCCTCTGAGATAAATAAATAGATCTACAGCAGGCCCACACACCCATTTACTCATTTCTAAGAAAGCAGTTTGAATTCTCAGGATGGAAAATGATCCTGTCCTCTTAAGTTACAATGTGTTGCAAAATTGTGCTGAGTTTAGTTTGACGAACTAAACACAGAAATTATAGGGGGAAAAAGTGCAAATCTATAGGAATACATGTCAAACATTGTAAAATAGCTCAGAAGATGAAATGAAAACTTAACATGCTAAACAAAAAAGTCAAAATTCGAAAACAAAACCGAATGGATGACTGAGACACTTAGAAATAGCACAAGCTTTCAACCCAAGAATGGTTATTAGATTTGAAAAGGATGGTTCCCTTCTGTGCTTATATATTGATAATGATGACAGGATAGATTAGAAATATTCCCAAGACTATATGTTTAATTGTACTGTGTATGTGCAACGTAGAAGGTGGCCAAAGTCTGCACATCGTTCAGTGATGAAGGCCAATATGATCCATAAACATCATTTATGGCTTTCACTTCCCAGGGATGAGCAAGATAAAACCAAGACATTAGAGAACCAAATAGAAGTTCATAGCCTACTTCCATAGCTTTGTAACCTCGTATAAATTAGTTTCCTTCTTTGGTCAGTATTTTCCTCCTTTGCTAAATAAGCTAAAGACCGTGTTTATCTTATTATAGCTGTCAGGCTAAAAAATAATTTGTGGCAATAGCTAAGACTGAATAGATGCTCATTAAATGCTAAGGATTGTAGGTAGTGGAAAGTACCCTGGTGTCTCAAGTATTCTAAGAATCTTCCTTTTCCCCATAGAACTTTGGAATTTAAGTTTCCATCCTGAGAATTCAAACTGCTTTCTTAGAAATGAGTTAATGGGTGTATGGCCCTGCTGTAGATACATTTATTTATCTCCTAGAAGTTATTTGAACACTTTTGTATTGAGAATCCTAGCAAACATTCAGTACCTGCCCTCCCAGCATGTACTTTGCAGTGCCTTGTATAGATGTGGGCCAGTCTACAGGATGCTGCCTCTGGAGAAGAGATGGGCCATTTGGGTAGAAGTAGAACCTGCCATGCAGATGAATTTTTAAGTAAGGAGACCTAGAACTCTACTGTCAGGGACTGCATGGTATGAAGGCAACATTCTCTGCATTATGTATAAATAACTAGGACAAAATGTCTGGTCTATCTGTGCTGTGTATCCAAAGAGCTCCTTTCCACTACAAAGGAATCTTTCCTCTTTACCCTCACAGAGGACACATTGGCTCTCTTCAGGTTTTTGTTTTCTCCTCCAAATCTATAATGTCCTTAAATTTAATCTGAAAATCCAAATTTAGGGCTCTGATTTTATTTACATGTTTAACCATGAGGTCACCCTAATGAGAAACTAACAGCCTGAATACTAACCTAATAGAGCTAAAGAAAGGAATACATAACTGTGCTCTTTATTCTTCCTGCACCTCAGTTTCTACTTTGTATCTATAAAAGATATGTCAGTGCCTTTCACAATATTTGTCTCATAGGACTATGCTGAATGTCAGCTATGCTTTTTCTAAAACAACCAGAAAACTATTTGTTTTTCTACAGTGATCTGATGCTACATGAAGTGGCTAAGTTTAAAAGAATCTTATTGTAATCAGCTACCAGTTTTGAAAGTTTAGCTTTGAAATTTTTTAAACAAATCCATTTGAATTAAACTTTCAATACGATTTTTTAAAAAATTCCATGCAGGGTCTCACTACGCATCTTGGACTCATAATAATCTTCCTGTCTCAGCCTCGCCAGTGCTGGGATTACAGGCATGTGTCACCAACATTTTAAGAAACTGTGTCTAAAACCTGGTTTATCTTTGAGGGCACAGCTATGACTAAAGGAATCTGGGATAGTAAATCCAGGCCACATGATTCTAGGCCTGAACCTCTTTTTACTTCCCATGCTATCTCTCTTTGTCTGACCTAAACAGTTAATGCTTAATTTTTTTTTCTTTTTGATGTTTTTACAAATTTTGCACACTTAGATCTGGTAAAATGAACAACTAATTTGAAGACAAATTTTCAATATAACAACCATTGTTGAATTCCTGTCATCTTACAGGCATGTATCATTCTAGTATCTGTATCATTTCTAGTATTTTTTTTATCAACTTTTATTCTCTTTTGTAAAAAGAAAACAAAACAAAAATCTAGCTTACAATGCAAAACAAATAAAAATATAAAATAAGCCATAAAAAAGAAACTGTCTATAATTACAGCACACAGAAATCACATTTTGTTTATTTCATAATCATCATTTAATGTTTTATCTGAATCTTCTTATAGTTTTCTTTTTAATTGCTTTTAGAGAGCAGAGCATTGACATCACCTCAAGAACTCATTTAACTTTTAGAGACTGTTAGTAATGAAAAATCAATAATATACAAAAAAGTTCCCCGCTTGGATGAGAAAGCATCCATTCAAGTCTGCTTACCATTTCCTACATTAAAACAATTATTTATTTTATATGCCATCATAAGTTTAAAAATCCTTATAACTTCACAAACACAGCTTAGTCTTACTAACAAAAAAAGTTTATAGAAAAGCAATTTTTTAACATTAATATGTGCAAAATTCAAGGCTTATCATAGAGCATCACTCCTGAAATCCTCAGAAATTATTTGATTGTAGAAGAAGCCTATAATGGTCAAGTTATATTTTTAACTTAGTTTCCAATACTTTCTTAGTATTGGAAACTAAAGCCTTACTCTCCTTCTCTGCTCTACCAACCTGCTCTGTACTGTACTGGTCTGTGGATGCTTAAATGAATACAGTCTCCAGGGTATTAACCTCTGTGATCCCGAGTGTGCCAAGAAGCATTTATTGCCTGAATTACAGAGTTGCCAGGAATTTCTTACTCAGAAGAAAGAAAGGAAAAGGCCAAAAAACCCGCTAGAATTTCCTACATAGAATTTTTATCTTGTATTATCATTAGCTGAGTAACCCCAAAAATGTATTCTCATGGCTCCTTAGTCATTGAATCCAAAAATAAAGGAATTAGATTTGACTTCCATTTAATGCAGTTTCAGAAGGTTCTATTTCTCAAGGTCTCAATTATTTCCTGCCTAAACTATTTATTAAGATCATAGGAAAGAACATTAATATTTTGCTGGTACAATTTATTAGCAGTCATCTTATTTGAAAGAGCAGTGATATATGTCAAATGCCCTGAACTTCATGTTCAGGTCACCCTGGAGACCACTTTGGTAATAGTTTATTACTTTCTGATAATTGTCATCTGTGTCTTCCATATTAGCAAAAAGATCTACAGGGCAAATTTTCCTTCTGTGCTCTTGTTTTACCTTATCAAGAGAGGAAAAAAGAAGAGTGGTGAGAATATTGGAAGAGTGAGCTGTGGTAGAATCCCATCAGCTTTGAATTGTAAAATATGATCTCGCTTTATGTGTTTGTCTGTTGGACTCTTTACAGAAATGTGGGAAATCCATTTGATGAAACTGGGTGTAAATTTTCTCTATTTAAGCTATACAGTTTATATGTCTTATTCATCAATAATTTATCATTGATGAGTAAATTGATGGAATAAAGTTTATAATTTATAAAATTGTGTTTCTTGCATACAGCAATTTTTGCAATGAGTAGAAGCCTTACATATCTTTTTGGTGTTGTTCTGAACTTGGCTTCCTGACCCAGAGTCAACAGCAACTCATTCAGCTATGGAGCACCCAGGAGTCCTCTGAACAAGCAGGATTTGGAGCATTAAACCCAGTGGTTCCATAATGAACATGGAAATCCTGATGTTTCTATGATATACTGATTTCAGATCTTTTGAGCACATACCTAAAAACAGGATTGCTGAGTTGTAAGATTTTTTTTTTTAATGAGACACTCCACAGTGATTTCCAAAGTTCTTTTTTATACAGATTCATGTTCTTACCAACAATATATAAGTATTCCCTTTTCTCCACATTCTCTCTAATATTCATGTTTTGATATTTATTCTAGGAGGTGTCAGATGATATTGTAATTCGGTTGTAATTTGTATCTGTTGATTCATAATTTTGAGCGTTTTTTCCATGTGTTTTTACTATTCATTTTACTTTTGAGAAATATCTATTGAAGTCTTTTGCCCATTTGTTGGTAAGATATTTGTTTTCTTTTTGTAGATACATTTGAGTTCATGTAGTTTAAATATTTATTACCATATAATTAATATAATTAATTATAGTTTATATTAATTATCACCCATATACTTGCAAGTAATTTTACAGTTGATAGGGTATCTATTCACTCTTATTCCTTTGATGTGCTGAGGCTTCCCATTTTCATGTAATACCTCATATCTATCTTTGCTTTTGTCGCTGATACTTTGGGGATCAAATCTAAAATTCATTGCCTAGACCAAAGTCACACAGGTTTTTTTCTCCATGTTTCCTTCTCGTAATTTTGTAATTTCAGTCCTTATGATTGTATTTAATCAATCTTGAATTGACTCTGGTATGTGAAAAAGAATAAAAGAGGTTGAGGATACAGCTCAGTGACAGCATTTGCCTAGCGTGCTTGTGGTTCTAGGTTCAACGTCCAGCGACCAAAAAACACAAAAAAGAACAGGAATAAAATCTCATTCTTTTGCATATTGTTGTCCAGTTTTTCAGCACCAATTAATGAAAAGACTGCCTTTTCCACTGTGCATTCTTTTTTTTAAAAAAAAATGTATTTAGTACAGGTCTGCAGTGTACTTGTGCCTGTACTCCCAGTGCTTGGGAGGCTGAAAACAGGAGAATCACTATGAGTCTGATCTGTGTAGTGAGACCCTATAGACTGTATTAAATACATAAAAAAAAGAAATTATATATATATATATATTTTTTTTTTTTAATTTCAATAGAGGTTCCACTGACTCTGTAGATCACTTCAGATAGTGTAGATAAGTTTGGCTCCCAGTTTCAGTTAGCTGTCAGCTTGGTCCATGACAAAAGCAGCAGGTGGAAGAGCACACTGAAAGAAAGATGCTCATTCCCCACTATTCAGGCACCAAGAGTGGAAGGCAGCTGAGAGAGGAGGTGACTGAGGACAAGAGTGCAGCCTGTCTGTTCATCTCCCCAGTGGCCACATCTTCCCACCAGGTTCCACTTCTACCCATTGCTGAGACAGTACCTTGTGATCTGACCACCTACTGAAAGCTCAACATCTAAACACAGGGGACTTTGGGGAGACATCTTATATCTAAGTCTCAGTATCCATGGACACAGATAGCTTTTTGTTTATTTATATTCTGTTATTACATATATTATATCTACTTGGTTAAACATTTTCCTACCTTAATTTTTATTGATATTATACAAGTATTATTTCTATTTATTTATTTGTTTGTTTGTTTTTACTGCGGAAAAAAGTATATATTTAGAATTAGTCAGCTGGACTCAATTTAGATCCCAATTTTCTTGGCAGCATCCAGTGTACCATAATCAGGAGCCAGTTGAACATATGCCTTCTTCTCTCTATCAGGCCTGGTTAGGGTACTGACCTTGGCAACATGGATACTGTAGAGTTTTTTACAGCCTGTTTGATTTGGTGCTTGTTGGCTCTGACATCCACAATGAACATGAGTGTCTTTTTGTTCTCAGTCTTTTTCATGACTGGCTTTGTGGTCAGGGGGAACTTGATGATGGCATAGTGGTCAACCCTGTTTCTCCTTGGGGTGCTCTTCTGAGGATATTTGCCTCCAGAGCCGCAGTGTCTAGGGACAGTGGAAAGTGGGCGACATTCATATCTTCTTTTTGTGCCTGTGTGTGCCTTTCAGCACGGCCTTCTTGGCCTTCAAAGCTTTTGCTTTGGCTTCAGCTTTGGAAGGGGCGGGGACTTCCTTCTTTGACCTCAGTGCTATCTTGGTAAAACACTTGATTTATTTTTTGAAGCATTTTCTGTTAGTGTAGAGAAACACTAGTTACTCTTTAAAAGTGATTTTATGTAGTGCAACTTCACTGAAGCTGTTCAAAATTTCTAACAGATTCTTGGTAGAATCTTTAGGATTTTCTAAGCATGAAATTATATCTTCCACAAAGCAAGATAACTAACTTCTGCTTTTCCCAGTTTGGATGCTTTGCTCTTCATCCTGTCTAATCTTAACTGATCTAGCTAGGACAGATAGTACCAAGTATAAAAGCAAACAAAAGTATGACAAGGTTAGGGGCTGGGGAGATGGCTCAGTGGATAAGCACTTCCCTGGCAAGGTCAAGGGCCTGAGTTCAATCCCCAGTTCCACAAAAAAAAAAGTATATGATGAGATTAAAAAATCAACTTAAGCATCCATCAAGGAATGAGAGGTTATAGGAAAAGGGAATATCTATGTGCAGTGAAATTATTATTGTTTTTACAAGGAATAGATGTCATTTGTAACAAGAAAATTGAAATTATAAAATCTTATGCCAAATGAAGTGGGGCAGAGAGAGAAAGATCAATAGTGCATGTTCTTGCTTATAGGTGGCATCTAAAAGAATTAAATTCATAATGTAGAGGGCAGTATGGTGGCTTCTAGAGAGTGAGCTGGTAGGGACAGGGTGACCACAATTAAAGTGACAAAACCCTATTTGGATGCAAAGTAATGAAGTATTTGCATTTTTTAAATTGTAGAGCATAGTGAGTATAATTAATAACTTAATACTGTATATTCACCTAGCACTGAGAATAAATTTTTTGTTTTTATCATGAAAATATGAAACTTTGAGGCAGCACATATATTGACTTACTCCATATTGCACTCAAAATCATACTATCACTTTGTAATTAAATATATAAAAATGTAATTTGACAATGTATAATAAAAATAGTACTTAAACGTAGATTCAAGATTATGAACAATGTAGTTGAAAAGTATTCAAAACTTGAAAGTTAGCATGGTCTTTTTTGGCTATTGTTTTGTTTTCTACATAGAAATGACATTAATGATAGTCTTGGGTGGCTATTCACATAGAAGAAAGCATTAAATCTGTAAGGTTTTAAAATGAAAATGCCAAATAAGGTTCACAAAATATGTCAATTTGTTCTACTTCTGATAAATTTATACATAAGTATCAATCACAGGAAAACATCATTACTTTTATTTCATGTCTGGAATTGAAAATAGGTGTTGTCCGGACAATAGCTGGTTTTCTTTTTCATAGAAACATTTAACAATGTGACATTTCCTCACCCAGCCCTTAAGTGTGTTCTTGTGGAGTCGAGTCACACTAAGGTGAGGCCTTTCTCTTCTATTACAAGACTTGAATAACATCTCCTTTCCTTGTTTATGCAAAGCAATGATTAAATACAGAAAGCATCATTTGTCCATATACAATAAGATTTTTAATAATCTGTTATTTGAAAAAGGCAAAAAATTCAATGAAAAAAATATGTGGAGCAGAAGGTATAGAAAAAAATATAAATGTAAACTGCTTTTGGAAAGATACCATGGAATTTACTATGCAAATAAGGTAAGACACTGAGAAAAAGAAACGCCTCCATTAAGGGAACAGCACTGGTATGGGAGGGGTTCCAGACCTCCAAGTATTTAGCAGGTGGGTGGAATTGCAACAAGGATGGGATATTCAATTTATGAACAGACCATGTTCTCTGCCCTTAGAGAAGATGTTGTCTGTGTTTATAACAGGTATAAAAACACAGTACTTGGACAGTACTACACAGAAATCATGCCTTGCCCAAGTCTAGATTTGTGTAGACCAGACTTGGAAAATACTAAATTTAAAACTTTGAAAATGTAAAAGACTTAATTTCTGAGAACTTGGCCCTAGAAAACTGTGCATTTGTACTTGGAGAGAACAACAGTGGAGAGCAAGTGGGCTTCCTGAGGTGGCGATGGAGAAATGCCTTTCCCTAGTGCTGCTTGCATTTCTGGTCAAAGACTCTCTCAAGTCCGAGGCTGACTCTACTAAGAAGCTTCTGAGAGACTAGTTCTGTATTTCATTGATTCACTGAATTATTCATTCAATTAATAAATTTTTGAGCTCCTGCTATGAATCAGGCAGTACAGTAAGCCCTGCAGCTATAATATAGGCATGGTTCATGTTTTGTGCAATCTCAATTTTATTGCTTTGGGTAAAATTAATGTTATTCATCAGAAGAGAGGCTAACTACTTAATTATGAAATGGAACAGAAGTAGGACCCCTTAAAAAAGAAAAAAAAAATACACAAGAATAGAAATGGGGATGTAGGTGCAGGTTGGCTCATTAAAACCATTGGATTACTTATACCTCCCTGTTGAAAACTAAGGCAACAGTATGTCATGTTGTGAGTCATTTCTAAGACTCATATACTTTCATATAGTAATTTTAATTTGACATCTGCGGGGAAAGATCTTATCAATTAAGGGAAATCTGTATAAATAAAACAAAAAGCCAATCCTTTATGGATTCTGAATTGCTAGAGCTAAGAACATATGTAAATTCCTTATAAAATCATTTTAAAGGGATTTATTTATCTCTAGTCTTCTTAGTTAGATCTTAGACCAGACCATTTATGTAAAAACTAGAAATTTGATACCTTTATAAAATACCTCAATGTATGAGGAGTCAATTTACCTTTGAAATAACAAAAGAGATATAATAATTCAGCAAGTCTTTGCATATACAGTAACACAATTTTTTTTTCTATTTTATAGAAGTGTCTACAGGGTGTTTTGGGTTTCACCACTAGATTAGACTTGTGGTGATCCGCCTGTTTACAGCCTCCCAAGAGCTGAGATTAGGGGCACAGCTCCAGTCTCAGTTGCAGTCTCAGCATGCCCTGGGGTCAGAACCTGCAAGGCAGGCCCTAGAATCGAACCCCCATCTCCACTGAGCTATTTGGCCAGCCCAGGAATACAATCTTGAGAAATTTTTTTATTCATCAAAATCAATGAGATCTATAGTATGCATGTTAATGCTTTTAAAGATAAATAGGAAAAATTTTAAGTTTGCTCTTCAAAGAATGTGGAATTTTTAAAAGGCAAATTGATGACCAGATCACATCATAATTTGGGATGTTTGCTTAGGTACGCAGTGGTGGTGGTCAGATGAGGCACCATCTCCAACTTTCCTAGTAACTGGAATATCACTATGATTTTTTTCAGCCTTCAGGAGTCAGAAGTTCAAATGATGACTTGTAAGGCTTCCTACTATATAACTGGAAAGGCAGACCTTGACTTTAGATTTTTTTAAAGCATTACATAGATAGCCCATCTTTTAACAGTGTCCTGTAATATTTTTACAGGCTAGCTCTTGGTTGCATCTGCTTATTTTCCTTTTCAAATGGTATATTTAGAGATAAATATATTTACAATTTTTCCTTAATGAGAAACCAATTTTCACATTCACTATATGATTAAAAATAATGCAGTATTTATTAGTATAGGTGGACAAAATTTTGGTTTGAATTTTACCCAATTTTGTAACTTCATATAAGCAAGAGACGAAGACTTCACTCCTTGTTTCAAAGCAATTGCAGTAAACAGGAAAGGCCGGAAGAGTGTGAATGTGTTGCACTCAGATTAAGGAATGAATTGTTCTTAAGAGCTGGATTATGGGAATAGCAGCCTGTATGTGTTCAGCAGTTATTCTTACCTAAAGAAAACGAGCAATTTTTGCATCTTCAAGGTAGCAGATAATTGCACAATTTTGGGCAACATGCCTGCAAGTGAGGCTCCTACGTCCCACAAGATCTGAAAACACATGAAAGTCCTATCTTTCTTGATAATTACATTTCAAAGGGATGGCCTGTAGATCCTCAAAGCAGGCATTTCTGGTTCCAAAACTGGCAAGAAGCTTTCCAAAAGATTTACATTTCAAAGGAGGAAAGATTTTTGCAATTACAATTTTCTAAAGCAAATGCTCTAAGAAATTAGAAATCAAGGGCCTAGAGTTGGAAGAAGCTTGCCTGAGGATTAGGCAAGCTGGAGGGGGTGTGGTGGCCACTTGTTAATACATTAGTCTGCACCTACTACTTTGGACTTCTTTTTCAAGGTCTTTTCCTTTCATGCCTTCTGGATACGATTCATTTGAACTCTCAGAAGGAGAGGAAAAAATAAGGATGTTTTTGGTACCTTCTTTTTCTCTCAGCTCCTTGCTATTACTTTCTCAGAAATTGCCCTTGTGGCCTTTAAATTCCATTAAGTTGGGGAGAAGTTAGATATTATCTTAGAAACAAATAACAATGAAACATAAATTATTTGGTTTGTGCAATAATCATAGAAACACAATAGCAATATTTTTAGAGTTTTTGTAGAACACAGCCATTGTGGTGTGTTGTAAAGCGATGTGGTTCTATAACAGATAAATACATTCAAAGGTGAATTATGATAAACAACAACTTAATAGAATAGCCATTTTCTAATGCTGACAGCTTCTTACCTTCAAACTGGAAATAAAAGGCAAAGATGTTTTTATGTCATCTTGTTAAGCAGATAGTGATAATTATACCTTATTTCTCTCCTTCAGAATCTTCTAAGCTAATAGCCTTAATTTCTAAGAAATTCTTTAGTGTCATAGTGATAAAAAATGATTCAACTAAAAGAAGAGCTAACTAAATAATACCTACTTCTCTGAGAGATAGAGATCTTTAATACATATTTCTTGGATGCTATTCAAGATAAGAATGATTTTTTAGTTGCATGGGGGACAGCAGAGGTGACTGGGGTGGCTGGTTTTATAATTTTATGGTACTAATATGATACTGACCATATAAAGAAATGCAAAGGTAAAAAAATAAACAGTCCCTGTAAAGATATAGAACTTCAAGCTTTAAAACTATATTAAAGGGTCAGTGAGATAGCTCATCAGGCTAAGCATCTGCTTAGGCAAGCACAGGGTCCAGGTTCCATCCATCATCACATGCTGCACCAGCCCTGCTCCCAGGTACACTGAGCTGGCACATGCCTGTAATCCCAGGGTTGGGAAGCCTGAAAACAGGAGGATCACTACAAGTCTGAGCTGCATAGTGAGACCCTGTATCACATGCATAAAAAATGTATTAAAATAATTTTATCCAGAGCAAAAACTACATTTTGATCTTCAGTCTTTCTTGCCTTCAATGTTGTTCTGCACCATTTTCCTAGTAACCAAATTCTTAAAGCATCTTCTCTTGATGCTGGCCTGCTAGATGTCAGCTATACCAAATCCATGTCCCCCAGATATCAAAGAATGAATTATAAAGCACAAAGGAGGTTAAGCATAGAAAGGTTTACTGAAAGAAAGCTCCTGAAAGACAAGGTGTTACAAAGCATATTGCCACAGTGGTTCTTTGGCAAGGATGATAGCAAAATCACAGTGTGAGTCCATGGATCCAACTACAGTGTGTAGGTCTGTAAGTATGCCCACCTCACTCATACTGATCCGGACGGGAGGGGAATGAGTCACAAAGCAAGGTCACAAGGAACACCTTGGAAAGGGAGAGGAGTACGGGTCCAGGTGTCCTGCTCACCATATTTCTTGCCTAGTAGGGCCCAGTGGAGAAAGGCATGCTAGTTACAGCACGATCTCAAGGTGCTGCTATCTCTAATGAGCCATGCAGGGCTGTGTGGCGCTCTTTCTTCCTGAGTTCAGCCTCTCTAGAGTCACATCTAGCCACAGATCTCAAGTATCTGCTTTTTATTCTGACTTCCTTAAGGGCCCAGTCCCTTTCTGACTGTATATTAGTATCTGTCTAACTTTATTGTCTATAATATTGTTCCCTCCTTTTTTGTCTTTGTCCTCTGTTTTTCTCTCCAGCATTGTCTTTCTCCATAAAAGAAAGAGGGACACAGAAAGAACACATAGCTTCCAACAGCCATTAGGGAATATGTTCTCATAGGCCAGAACTCAGTATGCCATATTTGAAGATTCACCCTTCCCACTGGGTTTAATAAGATAAAGCTGGGAGCTGGATAGAAATTAAAAAATGTGGCTCTACCCATAAAGAAACCTGGTCATAAAGTATGAATTAGCAGCAGCTCATGAGATTTGCTTCTGCAGCATTTCATTTCTGCTATCATGCCTGTTTTATCTTCTGGCTTAGTGGACCTATCATCTGAGGTAATGACCCGTCTATTTGCACAGGTGCAAAGGAAAAAAACACCCTAAAAAGTATACACAGACTCACACACACATAAGTATGCTAAGTACACTACATTATAGAGAAGAATAATTCATTAATAAAGCAAGAGTTATGAAGTCCCATGACTCATCATTCATGATTTGCTCATAACAAACTGAAGAACAATTTTGCAATAAGTTGCCAGGTTGGTCCAGAGGCACAAATCTTTGCTGCCTGGGAAGTGTAGCTCTGCACAGTAGTATGGTGGGAACAGCTGGTGTCTTTGTGTGGCTCACGTATCAGCCTCTTTTGTGGACTTTAATGAGGACAAAACCAATTAGCAGATTAGAAATTGCCAGAAATCAGTGAGTCTCTGCTTAAGAATTGTTAAACTAAATAGTGTTCTCCACTGATGCTATTGTTCGTTCCTCTAAGGATTTGTAACATGACTGTCCTTTGCATAAACGCCTACCTCTTCAGGCGACCATCTATCATCCAGTTACCAAACAACACAGGTGGAAGGGCACTTCACACATCTGGAAAGCCTTAACAGCTGTGGATTGCTATTGCTCAATTTCTACCATGGATTAAACCTTTTAATCAGGTGTTTTTCTGAAATAAAATAAAACGTACATAAAACAAACTGTGGAATAGTTTAAAGTCAAAGAAAGCATTTCACAGAGTATTTCATTTAAATGCAAATGTAGACTATGAGTTATTAAAGAGAATGTGGCTTTTCATATTCTTATTTTTCTAGACACAATGGGGTCAAAGTCACCTTTTGAACTTGCAAAGTAAGCTTCTAAACTTAAATCTTTACTGTTACAATTAAGCTCCTTATTTTCACTGTTAAAAGACAAATTGCTACCTAAAGCTTTATCTGAAGCATTAATTTTACCTGTAAAGATAGGGGAACTGAATTAACAGGGGAAAGGATAGGGCCCTTGAACATTTAGGCCATAGCTTTAGAATAAGAACTCTCAGCAGTTTAGTGCAAGGTGGATAATTAAAATAGATACTAAATAATTACACAGCTACAAGGATCTCCAGATAGTTAATCCACTCCCTTATCTCCAAGAGAAAGTAACTCCAGTCTAATTTCTACACAGGCATTTGGATTACCTAGAGAAATGAGGGTCTTGGATATACTTTGGAATTTACCAAAAACATCACAAACATGGCTCAATAACATATATTTAGAAAGAGTTTCTTATTTCTAAAAGCATAACATTAGCATCATTCACAGTGATTTTAGAATTTTCCACTTGATAAGTAGTTTGTCATTTTTGGTGTATCTTTTATCTTTGAAAGCCAGGTCAAGTGCTACTTTCTCCATAAATTTTGTGGTCTAAATTTGTATTAGTTTACTTCTGCCTTCTTAAGCCCTTATAATTCTGTGGTCTCATGGAGTTGAATTTCACTTTTTAAGATACATTTTTAAAGAAAAGAGCAATGTTTACTGAAGCTTTTTATAAATCTGTAGATTCCAAAATCCCTGAAGTAATGTGTCAAATTAGATTACTGGACAAGTCTAACAATACTTTTCATTTCAAAAAGGTCAGCAGCGAAGACATGTGTGCTTTTGCATTACTAATTTGAACTGGTGGTGTTGAATATTTAATTATGTGCTCTGTGGACAAAATCACAACTAGATTCATACCATTTAGAATATTGTTTTATAGAGAGAGAGTGAGAGAGGGTGAAAGAGAGAATAATACTTTTAAAGAAATAGAGGGCTATTTTCACTGTTAAAACCTTAGAGAAATTTTATATATTCTACATTCTACTTTGAAAGGATAGAAGAAAAGTTTTAAGATGTATAAAATATCAAACTACCATATAACCATATTTTCCTACATTTTATCATGCTTCATACTAATGAAATTGAAAGAGTCCTACTACAGGAAATACTTCTCATCAATCATTATGGATACAACCAATTTCCTTTTCATATTCTCCGATCCCCATTATATGTAGTTTCTCTTTATAAAAGTTTGCTTGTTCCTCTGAGCACTAACAGAAACCTGTTTAGTTCACCTGTGACAGCAGAGGCACCAGAAGTGAAGACCATTTATTTCTTCACACCATGGGGGAAGGCCTATGTAGGTGAATGGCTCCTCTTCAGGTTGCACTGCCTCTAAAAGATCACCGCTCTTATCTCCTGAAAAAAAAATCTCCTTTTGAAGACAACTGCAAGCACTGTCTTCTAGGCACTGTGGACATAGGAACTGGCCTAACTGTGTTTTCTTGGTCTCAAACCTAAGTATCCTTTCAAACAATTTAGTATCTTTGTGGAGAGTTCATCAATTTTCCCCACCTCCTTCACCAGCACCCTGTTTGGTGAACATCAGGTCTACATCCACTGGAAAAGTGTAACATCCACTCAAAAAGTTGAACCTTTATTTGAGTCCTTACTGAGAACTCTGTTTTGTTTCTTTGCCTTTTCAAATTACTAATCGAATCCTCTGGAAGTGCCACATTGCTCCAGGACATTGTTCCTCCTTGTTGCCACAGGGCCTATCTTTGGAAGGCATCCAGCCTTCAAAATAGTTCTCACCTTTTATCTCTAGTTGTTTAATAACTTGCACAAGATTATAGTTCTCCAAATACACACAACTGTCTAGACTTCAAGTATTTTTCATGACCTCTCTCCATCTGTTTCAACATCTCCTGTGGATTGGCGTGTCTCCTTTATAATACACTTGACTCTCCACTTTCTATGTGAATTTATCTGTACACATCTATGGACTTACATGAACCACGTTTCCCTCCGTGAAAGCATTTGTTTGTTGGTTTTCTGGTTGACTGTGTATGTACTTAAGCCTCTTTAACTTGTTGGTTAGAAGATGGTGTAGCTTAGTGTTAGCATAGCTGATTTAGCTGTCTTTGACTTGTCCTTGTACTCCTCTGAGCTGCAGTTGGACAATACATAAGATAAGGACACTCTAGTTAAAATGCATTTCAAGGTTTGTATATCTTTCATGAAATCATCAGAAAAACTGACAAAGACTTCTGTTCATTTGTTTCATATCAATCTCTTGGTAATATAAGTGCGATAGGAGCAGATATTCAAATACATGTGTTCATTGAATAAGACGTGAATATTCTCTGAATTCTTTTTTGCAGAGTATGATCATTTATGAGGAGTCTCTAAACCACCTGGAGACCTCATTCTTCAGTCACATACCATCTGTTCATCACATCACTGATTGGATTTCCTCACCATGTTGTGTCTCACGGGTCACTTCTGCAGCCTGTGACACAAATACTAAACCCAGTAGAAATAATGTGGAATGTCAGGTTTGGAAAAATAGAGTTCTAGTGACCAGGTATGCAGTATAACACTGCCACAAATGCTTTAAAAAGACTTTTCAAAAATTCTCTGGTGCAATTTATAGTGATTGTTCCTATGCTTTACAAAACTTGTAATGCTGTTCACCTCTAAGAAAGCCCCATTCCAGGGTCTATCCTGCTTGAACTGCTAAGGCAGAAGGTGCAACTTCTTCTAGAATTGGCTGCCAGTAGCCACTGAGTTTACATTATTATATAAAAGTCTAAGTGGTACCATCTTACGAACATTGCAATTTGTATCTTTCAGAAGCCTACATTTTTACATTGATAATATTGGAAAATTTACTTCACTTTTACAAAAGCTTCAGATTTTCAGATACTCTAGAAAAGGATATGTGATAGCAGATGGTTAATTTTCAGTGTAGCCAAAATATAGCCTACCCTCAGAAGATGGTTTCTCTCATTTTATACATTTAAGTAACAGTCATCCTAGCAAATGCCACCCTTTGCCCTCCCATATGTAATGCAGAAATGAGTTTTTTAGCTGTTCAAGAGCTTAATTTTATTTATATTTATCTGGGAGATGAAGGCTCAATAAAAACTGAAAATAATTTTGATAAATAAGTTACCACACATACATAGGTTCTGCCAGCCTTCAGTTTCTGTGTACGGTACAGTATGTGTAAGCGGACATCTCTTGGCTTTTGGTAGAATGCAGGTAAATGTAAAGAATGTAAATACAGCAACAAAATTCCTGAGTAAAAGTGTGCCTCTTAGAAACAATGTTGCTTTATTGATAGGTTATTTTTAAAGCAATAAGTTAAAGAATGTTGATATCAATCATGAAAAACAAATAAAATTATGAAGCAATTCAAAACAGAAATCAGGCATATATTTGGTAATTTTTAAAATATTTACAATTAAGGCACTTGTAAGCAGGCACAGCCTGCTGTGCCGGTATCAACCCCAGGGCACACTGAGATGGCAATTGAGACCTGGCATGGTGGCACACGCCTGTAATCCCAGCTCTTGGGAGGCTGTAAACACGTGGATCACTGTGAGTCCAATCTAGAAGTGAGACCTTGAACACCCTGGAGACCCTACCCTAAAATACAAAATTAATTAATTAATTAATTACAATTTAAGTATTTATCATTTGTAATTGTACTGTTGGAGAAATTGTTTGGGGCTAAAAATTAATGACCATACACTTGAACATGCACCAACAATGTAATCCTCGGTTAAAGTAGCTGAGAGTACTACCCACTATGCAAAAGTACCTCAATATAGAATAATTTCAAAGGAAAAATGTTTTCATTTGATTTTTGAACAAGACTTAATTTTTTTAAGTTAAAGAGAAAAAATTAAAATAAAATTTCAAAACAAGATAAGAGAAGGGTAGCAATGGTTGATACATTGTGTTATTATCTTTAAATTAGTTACTCAAAGTAAAAGATAATTGGCATTTAGTTGTCTAAACAATATTACCAAAAAACTTTCTTTTAACTGTGCACTAAGAGACATTAGCAGTATAATTATCTTAATTAATATATGTAATGTGTGTGTGTGTGTGTGTGTGTGTGTGTGTGTATTGTATATATATTTGCTTTTCTATTTTGGTTTTTCTCCATTCCTCCATCCCAGTTTCTTTCTTGTTGAAGGTCCTTTCCATTCTACAATATCTATTGTACATTATGGATCTTATCTTATTTACTCTGTCATCTTATCACACTAGGGAGACAATATGATGTTTATACATATATGTCTAGGTTATTTCATTTTTGAGTATAATCCGGGTCAAATAGATTATTTGACCCAGTGCAGAAACTCTGTATTAGTTTTTTGAAGAATCTCCACACTAATTTCCACAGTGGTTGCACCAACCAAGAATGAAGAAGTGTTCCTTTTTTCCCACAGCCCTAGCACCTTTTGTTGTTTGATTTCTTGATAGCAGTCGTTCTTCCTAGATAAGAAGGAATCTATTTTTAATTTTTATATCTCAAATGACCAGTGATGCTTACAGTTTTTCATATATTTATTTACTGTTATATTTCTTTACCTGAGAAGTGTGTCAGATGTGCTTTTTTGGATTGGGTCTTTAAATCTGGAGGTCTGTTTTGTTGAGTTGTTATACATTCTCCACAGTAATCCTGGGTCTGAGGACACTGGCAAACATTTTTCCCACCTTGTGGGGTGTCTTTTCGCTCTGTTGGTGGTTTCTCTTGCTGCACAAAAGCTCTTTAATAAGATGAGATCAAGTTGTTGATTCTCTGTGGTAGTTCCTGGGCAATTGAGGCCTTATTCATAAGTATCTCTAAGAATTTTACCTATTCTCCTATTCTATCTTCCAGCAGACTTAATGATTCTGTTTTAATACTTAGGTCTGTGATTCATTTCAAATTTAGTACACAGAAAAGATACGGATCCAGTTTTAGTCTTTGGCATGTGCAGACACAGTTTTTCTGGCTCCTTTTATTAAGGAGGCTATCTTTCTTCCAGTAAATGTATTTGACACCTTTGTCAAAGATAAGGTGGCTGAATATGTCGGGAGTTGTTTCCGTATTTTCTTCTCTGTTTCATTGATCTTTAGGTCTGTTTTCGTTGTTGTTGTTTGTTTGTTTGTTGACCCCTATCATTCTGGTTTTTGTCATAGTAGCTTACAGTATAATTTCAAGTCAGAGATTGTGATGCCCCTCCTGCCTTGCCTTTGTTGCCCAGGATTACCTTTACTATTCTAGAGCCCTTCTGATTCTATATGAATTTTAATATTGTTTTCTCTAATGCTGTGGTATATTGCACTAAGTTTGAATTAGTTTTGGAAGTGTGGCCATTTTCACTGCATTAGTTCATCCTACCCAAAAGCAAGGAATGTATTTCAATTTTATAATATTCATTTCAATCTCCTTTTGCAGAGTACTATAGGTTAAAACATAGAGGTCTTCTACATCCTTCTTTAGATTGATTGCTAGATATTTCATTTTCAGTGCCATTGTGAAAGGTACTGTTGCCCTAATTTCTATCTCAGTGAGTTTGTTATTTGTAATTTTTTGAGTGTTGGCTTTCTATCTAGCTATGCTACTGAATTTGTTTATTAAATCCAGCTGTTCTTAGTGGAGTTTTGGAGTCGTCTATATAGACTCTCATGTAATCTGCAATTAATGATAATTAAAATTCTTCCTTTCCTATTTTATTCCTTGTATTTCTTTGTCTTAATTGTTCTGGCTGAAGTTGCCAGAACTATTTTGAATCGGAGTAGGTACCATGGACATCCTTGCCTTGTTCCTGATTTTAGAAAGAAATGCTTTCATGTTTTGACCATTTAGTCTGATTTTGACTTTTGGTTTGTCATAGTTGGTATTTATCAGACAGAGATAAAGACCATATATCCCAATTTTCTGAAGGGATATAATTATAAATTGGTGCTGGATTTGTCAAAAGCTTTTTCTGCATCTATTGAGATTATCACATTATTTTTCACTTTGGCTCTGTTAATATGATGTATTACATTTATTGATTTACATGTGCTGAACTATCCCTACATCCTTGGGATGAATTCTACTTGTTGAGAAGTTTTGCAATTGGAACTTAGATTATATATATATATATATATATATATATATATATATATATATATATTTCACTACAAAATGGTCCTTCATTTATATCACCCTTTTTTGTTTAGTTTTGCCAGTGATGGGTATTCATTGCCATTTAAATATTATAAGTGCCTGAATTTAGCAAAATAATCTAATATAGTCCAGTAATCCACAATAGTAGTGGGTTATCCACATGACTGGTAGTGTGAAAAGTTCTTGACTTGAGCCTTTTACAGCTTAGACAATGTCTTTTTTAAAATAAATTTATAAGAATATATAACGATGGATATATATGATATAACATGTATATAATATAGCAATTTAGCTGTTGAGTTTTTTCACAATAAACAAATCAATTTTAATTTTCTATAACATTTGCTTTTGCAAATGTAAAATCACTTAGATGCCATTTTTTTTCTTTACCTGAGCATCTGTGGATGGTTAGCTGGAAGTTCATAGCCTAGGATAGTTTTTTGTCTGTGTGTTTTTCTTAATAGGAAAACATATATGTACACACAGTGCAGGCACATAGGGCAAGGATAGGCTGAGTAGGGCTGGAATTTTTTTATTTCTAGTTTACAGGATGGATTATTTTCTGGCTAGGTCTTATTTCTGTAAAAAGAGGGTTACATGTATTTTCCATACAGATGTATATCTCTTCCATGCATGCCATATCTTTCTATGTAACTTGACAGATTTCTAAGTTAGTTAATGACATATTTATGGCAATGGTGCCAAGCCAATTCTTTCATTTGTTTGGGAAAATCAGATTACTGTTGCTTGTGTGACACTGATTATCTCATCATTCTTGGGTCCTGATCTAGTCAGGCCAGAGATGTGTTTCACTAGCTAGTGTCACTCAAGGATATCATTCTCACAGTGCTAGGGAGATACCTCTCCAGTTTGCCCACAGACAGTAAAAGACAACCAAACTCTGTGCTCCAGCTTCCCTCCCACAAGCATGCCTCCCATGTCTACATAAAAAGGGAGCACAACCCATTTTGGTTTTACCAAGATGGTAAATATTTTTCAGTCTTGAATGAGATGCGGAAAGAAATAGAACAACTGTAGTCCAAACTATGTGGCTTTCTCTTCAATATCAGCATTCTACCTGATATCATCCAAAGGCATCATGTACCTTATTATAAAGTAGTAATAGCCATTAAGATGCTTTGGCTCAAGTAGGTAATATTGTAGCTGAGGAAAACTAAATAAGAAGTTCACATATTAGAAAACTATTATAAACATTTTTATTATTATTTCAATAAAATTTTCCTTTAAATATGTTTGAAATTCTAATTATCAGTATCCAAAAGATCATCTTTTACAATAAGGGAACAGATTTATTAATTCTACAAGAATTTGCTGAGCATCGGCCAAACGTCCGTTTTCTCCTAATTCAAAATAAAACAAGAAGCAAGAAAGGCAAGATTCTTCCTCCTAAACAACTTATATTCTAATACTATCAATAGATGAAAGCATACATTTATGGAACCTGGAACTCAATTCAAAAGCACTAGACCAATTGTTTCTACAGTACCCATAGCACTGCATTAAAAGCAAGAGATACTTTTTTTTTTTTTTTTTTTTTTTTTTGGTGGAACCAGGGATTGAACTCAGGCCCTTGTGCTTGCCAGGGAAGCACTTACTCTACTGAGCCATCTCCCTGGCCTAGTAGATACTTTTGATGATACATTTACTCATCAAATTCGATGACCAATTAAGGTACAATTTTGCTAAAATATTTCAGCATTGAGGTGAACAATAAAAACACTGGATTTGACCAGAATGCAATATAGAAATATTTGTTAGGAGTCTGTCTTTTTGAAAGCAAGTTTTGATTTTTAAAAAAGATCTCCCATTATGACTATATCTTGCATTCTAGAAAACTACTATGAGGATAACTATATATGATGTATTAGTTATTATAACTCTCATACTGACCTGTTTAGAATCTCCATTTTATTGTTATTCTTAATTTTTAGTTGTTTTTTTTTTTTTAAGTTTACATCCATTTATTAGCTATATGTGAATTCACTGATGTACTGTGATGGAATGTCATTTAAGGTATTTGAGGTTTTTCTTTGCTTCTTTTACTAACTTTGAATTCAGGATCAGCAGCTTATTTGTTCTACTAATGCGGTTTCTTCCTATTCTCTCTGGAAGCCCAGTTTTCAGGCAAATGCCAATCCTATGGACTTTGGAGCTAAACTTTAAAAAAGACCCTTTGGACAGTAACCACCCTCTGGTGCTGCCCAATTGTTTAACCTTTACACACGTCTCCGCTAAGTGAAAATATATTAAAAGACGGTGAGGAAGCAGAAGACCATTTTTCAATTAAAAACTTTTCTTTGGTGAAACTTTTTCTTGAAAGAAGCACTGCTGACATTGAGAATAGCCATGCATTGTGATCTGGAATCGAAAATATTGTGCCTGGTGAATTGAAGCTCTCCAGAGAGCCCAGCCAAGTAACTTGAATCTGCAATGGTCCCTTCACAGAGGCCATCAGATTCACCCCAGTGAGACACACCACACCTTCCAAAGTCTGGTTGAAATCAGGAAGGAAAACAAGATTTCACTTACAGTGGAACAATGGATACAGGACAACACATTTAAAATATGTACTGAGATGCTATTGCACAGACAACAGACCATGGGAAAAGTGGGAAAATCTAATGTACTTTACTTTGTAAAGTAACAAAGATTTTGTTTGTCTTACATCTGTGTTTTCTTAAATTTCCTTATAGAATCACTTAGATTACTTTCATTAGTTTAAATGTGTGGCCTCTCTGAACAGAGATAGTTTAAAAACTAATGGGATTTAAAGAAGCTGAGTCTTTATGTGGCGGAAAGAATAAGTTAAAATAAGACTTTTATATATGATGCAGGTTTTTAAAAATTGTAATGAGTGCATCCTAATCTAATAAAATACCTCCATGGGCCAGTTGTACAAAAAAAAAGCTATATATTCACTTTTTCTATAACAGCTTTAGAAAAAGATATAATATTAAAAGGCCCTACAAATTATTTTAACCATTTAATTAGGAAAAGTACAGCATCATTTGTCAGATAATTTTTAGGTCCATATTACCATAACTCACTATATTAAAGTCTTTTAAATGAAAGAATTAGTCATGGAATAACATTTTCTACAATTAATGACATATTTAATTTTCTTATTTAGTCATATTGCTATCTTTATTCCTAATCAAAATATAATTTAGAGAATGTATTATTTCATCCAAAAATTAACAGCTGGCTTATAAAAAACACTTAGGTTAATTACTGTCTTTTGAAATTTTATAATATACTGTAACAGAAAATTAATGATGCTCACAGTATTCAGCAAGTTCATCACCCATATTTTAATGAAAATATACTATTATTAATAACATACATTCTATAGATATAATATGCCAATTGCTGGTCATTTTATGCATATTCTATATAATTGTACAAAATAAAGGCACTCATTCTGTTCATTAATATAGTCTCCCAGAATAAAATTTGTATTCATTATATTTATTTGTGTGCAGAATTGCATAAATTTAAAGCATGACAAATGGTGTTCAACTGACATTTTCTCAAGATTCTGAACGGCTCAGAATCCATTTCGCTTTCATCTTGTCTCAGGCATATGTGCATCTTAAATTAGACTGAGCAAGAGAGTGTCTTAAGTGATAGCATTTGCATGCTTTGTCTGCGGCTGGGCATGCAGTGCTTGCGTCATGCCCATGGGCGATGCTGTAGGTCACGCTCCCAAGAAACATGTGGGGCCTCCAGTTCTGACAGCTTAGGTGAAAGTTTCTTACAGAATCCTGAATTAAAGTGGCTTTTCTCTAGAGCAACACAGCAGATGCCTTATGGAACAGGTAGTCAGTTTCAAATTTAAGTTCCTCAAAGTTTCTAGCTCCTTTCTTTGCTTAGTTCTATTGTATCCAGCGGTTGCTGTTATAGCAGGGGTTAGTGATTGGTATTCTCCAAACCAAAGTTTACAGTTATAGGTAAAACATGACACCTCCCTAGTTTGATATTTTTGAAACCACAGACATGAAAAGAGCATACAATGTACCTTAGTGGTTTTACTGTGGAAGACAATTGGGAAAACTTAAAATTGCTATTGAATAACATAGGAATTTTTTTAAAATGTAGTATTACTAATCAAGATGTCTATATTAGTGTGAAATATTTTTTTATCATTTTTTAAGATAATGCCAGTCAATTTCTGTTCAGGGTTGTGATTACAAGTAAAATATATTCATTAGTTTCAAGAGAGTTGCAAGTGAGCATAGAAGGTATTAGTCTCACAAAATAATACAATTTAGCTTTTTAAACCTTAAGAAATATCCACTTTTGCCCTTAAATATAACATTTCACTCATAATTTACTTTTTAACTGTCTATTCTGGAGGTTCATAGACAATCAAAACTGTTTTTGTGTTACTGCTATAAAAATTATCTAAGATGGGTTAGAGCAGGAATATATATATATATATATATATATATATATATATATATATATTAAACACAAGTATAATTAATGCAAATTTATAATATTGTTCCTGATACATGGATTCTAAGTTAGGTTTCTGTAAGGAATTATCATTGAGACATCAGAACTCAAGGTGGGTTATAACAGAGTCTTTCAGAAGAAGAAAATTCAAGTGGGCAACTAGAGAAGTTTATTTCTGAATGATAGAGTAAAATAGAATTTCAGGTTTCCCCTTTTGGCTTATGCCATACACTGAGCAATGAGCGTATAAAAAGAAAATCCAGAGAATGCTACAGGTAGTACCTGCTCATTCACTTGAAAAACAGAGGGAAACATGTAAAAATGAACAATCTCAAAAGTATCGAGTTATCTGAACTACATAAATCATTTGGCATATAAATTTTGCCCCAATTTAACAGGAAGAATAGAGGCAAGAGCTTAGGCATGTAGTTCAGTGACAAAGTTAAACCCTTAGCTGCAATCAAGAGGTCCTGGGTTTACTCCCCAGGACAAAAAAAAAAAAAAAAAGATTAAAAGAACGTTATAATCAATTATAAGTTATAAGTAGTAGGAAACTAACTGACTTCTTGAAAGTTGCAAACACTTTAGCACTTTTGCTCATTCCAGGTCTCAGTCTGGTAGGTTTTTTTTCAAGCATACACAATAAAGGCATCCCTGGAATTATACCCCTAAAAGTAAGTACAATGAAGAGCTGAGTGTGAGCCTTTTCAAACTTTTGTCAATATGTAATTACGTAACTTTCACTAATGACATTTTTCTCTAAAATGCTATTGAATGCACCACCATTGTGTCAGCTATAGAAGGCATAAACTCATGACACAAATGAAAATGCCCTGACTTTGTAATTTGCTTCATTGAAAGGATTTACCATCATTCATTTAAATGCACTAGTTTTTCAGAACCATATTTTCATATGACATTATAAGCAGCTCTATAGTAAAAGCAAACAAATAAATAGTCCTGCAGTTCAGATCCTTCTAGTGGAATTTACATTTTGACAGAATGTCTGCAAAGACTCAGTGATGGGAGAAAGGATTAATATCAATGAAGGATATAAAACAAATTCTCTCATGTTGTCCTAACAGCATTTGCTTATAGAAATTGCCAGGACCAGTTACAGAATACTTTTGTTAAAAAATATTGGAAGATATATACTAAAAGACAAAGCTAATATTTAAAATCAGTTGTGTCGAAATGGTTCTTTGGTGTTCCCAGGTTGACAAACCACAGGAAAGACACTTCGCATAGGTATGTGTTTATTTGAGTAGCTCGCCCTTTTAGTCAGACAAGCTGGGCAGTTTTCCTTAGCCACAATCCCCATATTTTATTTCTTCAAAGAACACAAACATGGTATTCTTCTGTCTTTCACTTAAGATTCTTCACAGGAAGTGTGGCAGTTTAGACAGATATGCAACAACATTTGCAGGGATACTGAAAGATCAGTGGGCAAATGCTTCCCGGGTAATGGTGGGTTTCTAGATTTATAAAATTTTAGTACAAAGCAACATCACCCTGGACATCAAACAATAAAGCTTTCATGTTCAAACCATTTTGTATTATATTGAACATAGATAGTTTTGGTGATAAACGTGACAATTTTCTATGTAAAAGAACAGATGCCTTCCCCCCTAGAATACCACTTAAATCTAGAGATTTTTATGTGCATTGGCTCTTTCCTCTAACTCAGGAATCTCATTGTTTTCAAAATAAAGCCTCACATATAGCATCTTATAGAGCAGATTTTTCTGTTGAGTAAAAAGCTTTCATCATCTTCTAGCTACCTAAATGTCAGTCTATTCTGGGACCAGGGCCTCCATTCACCTACTTGCTAAGTAAAAGTTATGCAGAAATTATAATGTAGAAGATTTATGCTGAATATAAACCAAGTTAGCCATAAATTCATTGTCTTATTTAGTATATACCAATATTTTCAGGTAGTGCGTGGAAAAGATGTATGGGCAAGGAATTAATGCAAATAAAACATCACATAGAATGAGACTGTCGAGATAACTTTGGGAAAAGGCATATGAGAACTGCCCTTATTTCAGTTCTCAAGACAACAATAATAGGTGATTAACAATGTACAAGTTTTCAAGTAATTGGGATTTTCTGAGATGAGGAGAACCATTAAAGTCTATTATTTAATACATGGTGTTCATTTTTGGCTCTATAAGGACATAAAATGGCTGACTAACATGAAAATATGACTGTTCTCCTCTGAGCCAGTGCAGTGAACAAGATATTCAACCCACTCTTTGGCGTCATGCTTGAAGCAGATGAATGACCATATTTTTTGTTCACCTGAGGGATGTTTTGTTGGCTAGGTGCAGCCGCCACACAGCTCCTAGTGACTTGGCTCTGAGAAGGCTTGCTGGTGCTCATGTGTCATTCTCCGAGTCCGCAAGGTCCACAGTTCTGTCTGTTCTAATGACCGTACTCAGCGAGCGCCAGCTTTTGAAGGAGACTCCACTAATTAGCTTAGTCCATACAGCATCTGGTAACTGGTTGGTGGCATAAACAGAAAGGACTCCTGAAGCGAAGGATGGAGAAATGAATTCTCCAAGCCACATCATAATGAGATGAGGAGCACGAAACCCACAGCCATGAGAAACTCAAGCTTTTATATTTCCTGCTCTTTAACATTGCCTGGCACTAAATGCTGGGCCAAAGTGCAGATAATTAGAATTGCAGAATATTCAGTACTTCAGTTTGTCATCCGTTTCATAATAAAACTTATCGTTTGTGAGTCTGTCTGCCTTTTCAGAAAAAAGAGAAAAGAAAAACAAACAAGTGAGAACAATTTGATCTGTGCTGCTCCGACAGACACTGATGCAGGTGGTTTAAAAACAAAGCATTTCATCAGGCAGGGTTTTGCTTAAACCACTTCCTGATTCATCATCCAGCCTCTGCTCGTTGTCAATTGTGCCTCTCGGAGCTATTATTTATAGAATATTTAAAGAGCCTGGACTGCATGTGCCTCTGTCTTGGATTCTATTGTACTATAAATTATAGCTCCAATTTGTTTCAAATTCGCCATGGACTGTCAGGATGCCAACTCATTCTCTATTCAGATGAATATTATATAGTAGCTATCCTGAAAAGTACTATTGTCACTATTAATTTGTTGCCAATTCTGAAATATACCTAGATGGCAGTTTTGTCAGGTGTTAGCCTGATAAAATCACTATATTTCCAGAGCCACATATGTTTTCTTTTTCTTTTGTACCAGAAAAAAAAAATGGCTTAGTGAGTGCCAGGTAGATTCCGACCTATTCAAATGGCCTTTGCTACATGGCATTGCTCAGGATGACGCTCCTTGTCATTCCCTCAAAAGAGACCAATATTTGTGCCATGTCCTAAGTGAAGCTTGGGACATCGTTTGAGCCACATGCTGTAACCTGAGGGATTTTTGTTGTTTTGTTTTTATTAAGATGGCTATTAAAAGCGAATCAGAATTGGATTAAAGAAAGGAAAAAAATAATATTGAAATGGCAAAAACATGCTAATTTTTAGCACATAACAATTATAGCTAAATAGATAGATGACTTTCCCCTGTTACTTCTAGAAGCGAAACTTTCTATTTTCTTCATCACTGTGCCCTCGGCCTTTAGCGACACATTAGGGACACCATAAATACAGGCTGTGGGAACTGATGAATGAATGGATGTGTTTGAAGTTGATTGTAAAGCTGGAGGAAGTTTGTTTTGCTTTTTTTCATTGTACTATTCTGTTCTTTCCTTATTTCTTTATGATAAAATAAAACATCATTTCATAACCAAATATGAGAACAATAGTTATTGCTACACATGCATTGTTATTTTTCAAATAGTTATTCAGAGTCAGATGTGGTGGTGCATACCTGTAATCCCAGTCTCAGGAGGCTGAGGCAGGAGAATCACTGTGAATTTAAGGCCAGCATGGGTTACACAGTGAGTCCAAGGCCAGTTTGGACCACATATTGAGACACTGATGGTCTCAAAACAAAAACAAAAACGAAGTAGGTACTCAATACAAGACATAAACCAAAAAGTTTCTTACAAAAAAGAAGCAAACAGATAACACAAGCTTTTCAATGAACTAAGGTAAATCAGTAGTACAAATGAAACAAATTAGCATTTTTAAAATATCCCCAAGTATGAGAATAAGCAGAAGACAACGAATTGAGAGACTAAGGCCTCCATTGACCACACACTTGCGTGTCTTATAGACACTTGTGAGAACTGTATCTGTTATAGTTACCCTCTATAGCTTCTTGGGGCACTTATGTGCAGTTGGTTCATTTTTTAATGTCCAGCATAGAGTGTGGTAAACCGTAAGTGGTAGAGGAGCTTTTATTAGAAGACCCACCCATACTATATGCACAGCACCGTCATTATTAAATCTTAAGTTCTTATCCATTTAAAAAATCAGTTGAGGGGCCAGGGAGATGACTCAGTGGAATAAGTGCTTCCCTGGCAAGCACAAGGGCCTGAGCTCAATCCCTGGTTTGGTCAAAAAAAATTTTTAAGGAATCATTTGAGATGTTTGTCTTGGAGTGGTAAAAGTTGGAATAATCTACCAGGAGCAATGGGCGAGAGAGTTTAGGAATCCAGAACACATGAACTTCAATAAAATTTGAAAAATCAAACAGTGATAAGTTTGGAAACCACACAAATACTGCTTTGCCAGAAAGTGCTCTTTAGATTCGTTCATAAAACATTCCAGAAAGCAAAGAAGGTGGAGCAGAGAGAGAGAGAGAGAGAGAGAGAGAGAGAGAGAGAGAGAGAGAGAGAGAGAGAGAGAGAGAGAGAGAGAGAGAGAGAAAATCCTGAGCAGCACCTTGGGGAAAGGGAGAGGGAGGATAGATTCGATTTCTCCCTAGCACTGATCTGCTTCGCTTTGGACCATGCATAGCCAGAACTGATTTTTAAATTACTCAAATATCAAAAATAACTCCCAAAGTTACATCTCAACCCACTAATATTTTAATTAGTTTTTTTTTTAGGGTGAGTGAAATGGAGGCAAAACATTCAGATTTACTTATCAGATAAAGACATGTAATAGAGTTCTTGAACTACTTAAAAAACCTGAGAGGAATTTCCTATAGCTGCTTCGTTGGTGGCCTTAGAGAAATAATGTATTAACTTGCAATTAGAACATGTCATCTTTCAGGATGTTAGGCTGAGGTGAAACCTGAAATGAGACCTATTAAATTACATGTCACCTCCACCCACAGGGCTGGTACACGTTGCCTTCTTTGTGGCTCAGTTCTGAGCAGGGATCCGGAAGTCACCTTGACCATGAAAATGATATTGCTGCAAATCGTATCTTCCATATCAACTAAAATGAACATGCATTGGACAAATAAACCTTTTTTTTAAATTTACTTTTAAACTGAATGAAAATTTTATATTTATAATTAGCTATCACGATGTTTAACAGGCATTAAGCAACAGACTTAAAATAACCCCCTATGGTGTCCTGTCCACCTCTCATTAGGGCAGGAATACAAATGGAAACTCAAAGACAGATTTTGTATATAAATATCTACCTCACATTGAAACTACTCAAGTTTCACCTATTTGTTGTACTTATGGTAATTAATTTGGAGAAATTTTTTCAGTCATGGCATATTTGTTATTGCAAATGACTTCAAATATATTTTTAATTTGGCTTCTTATTAAACAGTAGCACATGAGGAAAAATAAAATATGCAATCCGTTTAAAATAATGAACTCTAAAAGTTAAAGTACCACGTGCTAAAAATACTTAAATTACTGTAATATTGCTTGCTTTGTATTTCTCTAAGCTTTTATTCCAATGTTAATGAAGAATTTAAATGCTATTTTTGGGCTTGGGACCATCCTGAGCACTACGTGAAAAGGAAGTGATGATGGAATCTTTATCTTAGTGTTAACAACCATTTTCAAGGGAGCTAATTAAAGTCTTTATCTGAACCTTGCAAATAGGAAAACCTTGAATGCAGGTGCTCAGCTCATATGCCTACTGAGATTTTCTTTTCAGTTTTCTAATATCAAATTTCTAGTGTTTTCTCATCCTTTCTCATTAATGTGGCTTCATTTTGGCATAATAGTTCAATAGAATTACTAGGATATTTTGAAATAATTAAAAGAGAAAGACAGCCTTTCAAGTGCTGAATAGCAGTGTAGCAGCTCTGTGGAGTTCTGCCCAGCTGCAGCCCGTATCAAGGTGCGGAGGAGCAGCAGGAGCAGAACTCAGGTGAGGAAGTTTTACTTCTTGATCTTCACACACACCTTTTGGGTTTCACCAGTAGATCTTGACTAATACCAAACCAGGTGGACCTCAGAGAGAATTAAATAATTAATCATAAAAGTTTTCATTGGTATCAGTCTATTCAAGATGTTGTAACACAATTCTATAAAACGAGTAACTTATAAACACCAGAAATACATTGCTTATAGTTCCAAAGGCAGAGAAGTCTAAAATCAAGGCTCTAGAGGATGCCACGCATAGTGAGGACCC
Organism: Ctenomys sociabilis; assembly: GCA_004027165.1. NCBI lineage: Eukaryota > Metazoa > Chordata > Mammalia > Rodentia > Ctenomyidae > Ctenomys > Ctenomys sociabilis. The sequence continues at coordinate 23,137 of PVKA01006685.1, read as the reverse complement.
TTCCTCTTTGAAGACCTCTTCTTTGTGTGTTGTTATTGAAGTGCATTGCATGAGGCTCCTTATACGAGCCTTAACTGCACACATGGGGGTGATATGTCCACACATTAATATCCTTCCAAAGCCTCCACATTTTAATACCATCTTGTTGAAGATGAGGTTTCAAAATGTGAATTTTAAGGAATGCAGACATTAAAGCCAAAGCACTATAATTAATGCTGGTATAATTTGTGGCCCTAACATTACTCAGCTGCATTCTTACAAAGGCCATGGAGAAAACAGTCCTTTCTTGTCCTTATCTAGCAGTTTTTTGGGATTATGCATTTTATTTCTGCCAAGATATTGTGTGTACAACTAAAGATAAAGATAGACAGGAAAGGAGAAAGGAAAGAAGAGGTAAAGGAGAAGGAGAAAGGAGAGAGGGAAACAGACAAAGAGACAGACACAGACAAAAAATGACAGACATTGAATATAGTGTCTTCACTGTGCTCATTTAGCAAATGAAGTGTATTGTGTTCAGTCTTGAAATTCTTTTTGTTTTTTATTATGATTTTATTTTATTTTGAAGAATAAAAACAAGCAAGAACAAAAATCAGAAACAGGGTAACATGCAACAATACATATGTTACTGATTTTCAAAACAAGAATAGCTTAGTAATAATGGTTGATATGTTAGGTATTTTTATGGTCAAATCTGTTGCTCCGTTTAACAGATATAGTTATGTACGATTGGATATATGATTAAAGAGTAACACTTGCTTTCAAGAAATCTTAAGTTTTTGTTCTTTTCTTTTATTACCCCTTTTAAAAATTATTTTAAAGAGAGTAACACTTGCTTTCAAGAAATCTTAAGTTTTTGTTCTTTTCTTTTATTACCGCTTTTAAAAATTATTTTAAAGAGAGTATAGCAATAATTAATAAGACATTACAAATGGTACACATTTAGAAGACCAAGATGTCAGGTATTCAAAGATGGTTTTTGGGTTTTTGTATTACACATTGCTATCCTCGATGTAGTTGCTTAGCTCGCAGATATCAGCACACAGAATTAGTCAAGGTGAAAACTCTGCCCCTTAACTGCTATTTTTAAAAAACTGATGGAAATACTTAGTACAACCACCTCAGCCGTCCTATATATATATATACTTGTGTGTTTGCCCCCCTACATTTTATAAGGTCAAGCTCATTGTTTAATATTAGTATTTTTCTTTGGCTAAGTATAAATGAGTTGATCTGTAAGAAATGAGGTGTTATGAGAAGTGCGCAAGTATGGATAAGGATAACTTCTGTAATAAGAAAAAATACTGTAAATACAAGTGCTTTCCTCTGGATTGAGCAGAGGTACTCCTTCTGAATGGAAATGTAGTGGAAAGTCACTTAGGAAGGAGTACCTTAGGAGTAATTGAATGGCAACATCAATACAGTAACTGCTTTTACATGCATTGAATAAATATTTCATAAAATGAAAAGACATTCTGAAAACATCTGTAACATTTTAACATAAAGCACACAAAGAGTCAGCACACAATGTTCAACTTGAACATTATTTCTGTGGTAGGCAATTTATTTAATCTTCATGGACATCAGCTTCCTCATCCATAAAGTTAGGACCCTAGTAACATCTACCTCATTAAATTGACCTGAGATTAAGTGAGCTAATATCTCATTTGTTCTATTCATATGGAAACTTCACAAGATTGTTACAGCTTTTGAGGGTGCAACCAAAATGTTTGAAGGTATTTTAGTAACATTTAATATTAAAATGTACATCAAAAATGAAAAAAGTTCTCATGATCAAAGTTAATGTCTGCCAAGGACACTGATCTATTGGCTCATTAGTAGACTGAGTCTTTAATTGATTTCTATGGCCTCCTGTATAGTTATGTTCACCCATAAAGCATAATAATGGAATATTGAAAATATACAGATTATCATCCTGAAATGTTTGGCTCATAATAGTTTCCTTTTGAATTTCATGCAGAAAGGAATAGTTTTGCAAATGAAGAGAGAAGCTAGCCATGATGATGTACATCCATAATCCTAGCACTTGGAAGACCAAGCAGGAGAATGGCTGTGAATTTGAGGTCAGCCTGGGCTACATAAGTAAATGTGAGACCAACCTAGACTATAGTAAAACCTTGTTTCAAAAAGAAAAAGAAGGTAGGAAGGAAGGAAAGAAGGAAGGAAGGAAGGAAGGAAGGAAGGAAGGAAGGAAGGAAGGAAGGAAGGAAGGAAGGAAGGAAGGAAGAAAGGAAGGAAGGAAGGAAGGAAGGAAGAAAAAAATAAGAAAATAGAGACAAAATATTGCCTTATCAGGTCAGGGAGGCTTTGTTGATTTATTTTTGTCAATGACAAAAAAAAAAAAACCTTAAAAAAAACTTAATGGTATTCAGAATGAATTAAAACATAGTCATGTTTGAGTAATTTCACTTCAAAATGCTTAGATTAGTTTAAGTAAATTTGAGAGTGTTTTGGTTTGTTTCTAGATGTTTCCTCAAAACCTCATGTGGTCATGGGTGGAGCTTTTCAGAGGTGGCTGGTTCCAGAGTGGGTGATGCTGGGATTAAATGTGTATTTATGGAGTCAGGGGTATGTGACTACTAAATTAGTTCACTGATTGGCTTGGCACTGTTCAGGCAGTAGATAACAGCAGGCTGTGAATACTACTGCCCTAAGATGTATGTGACCACAAGGGACAGAAAGAGGGCTGCTGTGGGTACTGCTTGTTGCTTTCTGCTTTTCCTGCCTTCCACCAGCCATGAACTGTCTCTCCTCTATGAGGTTCTTCTTCCATGCCACTGTGCCTTGGCACCCATCGAAACCTCTAGAAACTGTGAACTGAAATAAATAATCTCCTTTAACTTTAGGTACGTGGTATATTGTCTCAGCAAGGAGAAAAATAATTAAGACAGAAAGATAGCTTTATTTATCATTGATTGCATAAGATACATTTATTTTTTAGTTTATAAACTTTTAGGCAGCATCTCTTTACTACAGTTTGCAAAATGTTCTTTTGCTATGAGACAACTGTACATAGACCTCGAGGCATGTTCTATCTTCATAGTTGTAGCTTCATAATTCGCAGAGTAGCTGGTGCCATGCTCAGGAAGTGGCAGCTGACTGAACCAAAGGTGATGATGGAAAGATGCCAGTCTGCTGTAATTCTTACAGTCGAGACGCAGTGGTGGGAAATGGGCTCACTGAGAGATCATGAAGAGCTACACGGATTAAAGACAAAGGTCACGAAGACATAGCTCAGGTATACAGCAAGTGGTAGCTGCTGCAGAAAGCTGGGCATTATTTCCACTCACTCATACATACTTGGCACAATTTCAAGTTTATGACCAGTCCTGTATGTATCTTCCTAAAATCCCTGCTAAATGACAACGTCACTGATAATAAAAGTATCAAAATTAAAGAACTCAGAACTTTCCTAAAAGAGTGAAATTACTAACAATCTAATACTTTGATTGGATATTAACAAGGGCAAGTGAAACAAAGTAAATGAAAAGTAAAAATAAAGAGAAAAGAAAGCCTCACATTATTCAATGAGCTCTTTGAGAGATAATTGCTTGCATATATGTGGAAGTTCTGCTTAGGATGAAACGAGAGTTCCTTGATAAGCAAGAATCTTTTATCCTTGAATTAATAGTTATTATAAAATCTATTGTGTATTAGATTTTAATCTTAATTGTCTTTTTCCTTACCCATGCAGCCTAGGCTACCCAATTTGCCTTTATCCTCATATATTTGATGATTTTCTATTCAAATATAGGAGAATATTTCCATTTATTAAGCTCATTTTTCAAAATCTCTTTGAGTTACAAAACCTTACCTGAACTGAAAGTCTAATAAGAATCCAGGGTCAGCAGTCTTGATGAGGTAGTCCAGCAGAGTGAATATGGATCCTGGCTCCGGGCCATTACAATGGAGAGCCAAGGAGATAATGGTAGAAATTCTAAGAATTCTAAGATTTGCTGAAAGTTGTGCACCCTGCGTTTTCCAGGTACCCTCTGACTGACAGAAACTGATGGATAAATGCCCACTTCACTTTTTTTAATCTATACACTAAAGAATATGTTTGTGTACCTTGATTTTTGAGAGTATCTGAGCATTTTTTATTTTTCCTTATCTCTTTAAATAAAAATACTTTCTAAATCTCTTATCAAAATTTCCACTATTTTCTCATTCTCCCATTTGCTTTTAAGTGTTTAATCAAGCATTATGCTTCACATATTATTTCAGGTACTATAGACACTCTCTGGAATTTAATTAATTTTCTTTTGCCACTTGTAAAGGCACTCAGAAAAATTATGTAATTTGCTTGAGGTCACACATTCAGTTGGTGAGTTGATGAAGAGTTTGATCTTCTTTCTTTTTTATATTTTTAATGCATATTTTCACATTAAAAGATATTTGCATATTTTCAATTCATACTATTTTTCAAACATTTTGGGTGGTGGGTACATGCACAGAATATGGCATGATATTTTCAAAAGGAAAAGCCTGTGCTTTTTGTAACTCTTAAGAAATAAAATTCTATGAACTGACATAATACTACATATTTTTGTTGAATATGCAAGATTATATAGTTACTTAAGAAAATCCAAACAAAACAAGAAAGTGTTAATGTTTCAGGGTGTTTTCCAGCAACACTTACTACACATATATAAGAACCTTATAAACAGTAGAAAACCTGCAATATTGTATGAAATTGCTTGATAAATGCTTTATTATTTTAAAATCAATTTACCAAACTTGTATTTCTAATTGATTCTAACACTCAATTTTCCTATAACCATAGAGATTAGAGTTCCCTCAATTTCCTCTGATTCCCTAAATTATCATATAGCTTCATTTAAGATCATCTCCTGTATAATTTTGTGCAAAGTATAATTTTTAAAGAAAAGAAAAAGTCACTGTCAGAATCTACATTATAGCTTTCCTTGGGAAGAAAGTTACAGGTTCAGGAGCCGGAGAAATAGCTCAGTAGAATAAGCACTTGCCTGGAAAGTGCAAGGGCTTGAGTTCAATCCCTGGTTCTGCCAAAAAGAAAAGAAAGTTATAGATTCAAATAAAGGTATGTCTCCCTTTTCCAAATAGCCATGAATAGGTGGATTATGCTTCAGAGGTGTGGGGAGTTCTTAACAGCAATAAAACACTGCAGAGTGAGCCTCACCTAGAAAGCAAGGGATCGATGAGCACTTCAGATTTCTCTTTTTAATTTATTTTACAGATCTGAGCCAAGCGGGGGACTGTCTGTCATTTGCTTATCATGTTTTCTTCTGCTCGTGCAGTGCACACCCAGACTCTACCTTCTGTACTTAGATGCACACCGCAAGCAGCTAAAGGGAGATTCAGGAACATTCATGGGGAATGTATTTCACTACTTGCAGCTGTAAGTTTCTATGAAGGACAGTATATTAGAACTAATTTAATCTTGTATCATGTTTGCAAGAGTACAAAACCTTCAAGATTCTTGTATTGTCTTTTTTTTTTTTTGACGTACCGGGATTGAACTTAGGCCCTTACACTTGCCAGGCAAGCGCCTATTCTACTGAGCCATCTCCCCCGCCCCTCTTGTAATATCAATTAAGGATGTTTATATAACTAAGAGTCTGATGTACTTTTTGAAATATATGAAATTGATTTAGGTATATTTTATGCATTTATTCATATATTATGCAACCTTTATCCTCATTTTGTCCTTTTCAACAAATTATTGAGGCTATGTCCTTACTTTGATATAAATTTATACAAATCCAGGTCAGGCAATTTTTCTAAATATTTAGTCATCTACAAAAAAAGATTTTTATATTAAATACATGTATTTATGGATTTATGAAGAAGTAAATTATATTTAACAGCAATAATATTCTTGGTTGAATATTATATATGTATATAGTATATATGTATATCATAGTATATATGTATATATTATATATGTATATATAATATATATATATATATGCTATTGATTTCTGCCCCAAATTTCAAACTAACAAAAACACAATGGCAATGGCAGTTTTATCAGACAGATAGCTACTCAGTGGAAAACTCAGATAACGGTTGGAAATCTCTTTATTTCACGTAGGACAGTAAGTGTATTTGACTATTATGTCATGATTACTGGCCACATGAAGTGATGCTGAAGTTATTCTAAAAGGCTTGACCCACAAAATTAAAAAAAACAAAAAGAAAGAAAGACTACGGGTAAATTTGAAAAATGAGGAAAGGCCACAGACCAAATTTGCATTTCAGTGCTTTGGATATTTCATGAATTCAAAATAATTTAACTTAAACATTTCTAAAATTCTTATTTTTGTTTTGACATTCTAATGGTCAATCATTAGTAAAAATATTTTTAAATGACAATTTTAATTTTCATAGGTCTTGCTGAAAGTTTTGCTTTTCATGAAAGAATATAAAAGGAGAGGACTTAGCTATTTTGTGTTTTAAACTCAAGTCAGTTCTTTCCTGATATCATTTAGCTATCCTTGGTTTCACTAAGCAAGAGGATGCTTCAAATAACTGCATGAAATTCAGGATTCATTGTCATGCTTCATGGCACGGTTTAAATGTAGAGTATAAGCTGGCCACACCACGGCTTGCAAAGGCTTGTTTCTTGAGTAAATAATTAGGATTACAATTTGGGACATAGAAACCTGATTCAGTCTTTCCCAGTTAGTTTCCTTTATCCTAAAAAAGAAAGAAGAAGTAGGAGAAGTAGGACATGTGTGGACATGCCACCCACCTCTGAGTTGTCGTGGTCAGTTGAGATATGCAGCAGGGGACCAGCAGAAAGCCGCACCTTTGGTGTTGTGTTGAAAGACGGTCCTGCAATGCTATAAGCACAAAGAAAGATCGTTGCTTAGATCATTGAGTTGAATATGGCGTTTGGGAGTTGTGAACTGTTATGATTGACATTTTTAAAATACTTCGAGAAAATAAGCCTAGCTAAAATTTATAAAGAAAAGCCTACCCTGCTTCCCTCAAGGAAACCAAAAATAATAGCATATATTTGAACCACAAGGGCCAGCCAAATAGCTCAGTGGATTAAAGCACCTGCAAGCAGGCACAGGGGTCAGGAGTTAAATCACCAGGCCTGCTGTGCTGACCCCGCCCCACATGCATGCTGAGGCTGCAACTGAGATTGGGCATGGTATAATCCCAGCTCTTGGGAGGCTGTAAATAGGCAGATCACTGAGTCTGACCTAGTAGTGAGACCCTGAACACCCTGTAGACCCTTCCTTAAAATACAAAAAAGAAGAAAGAAAGAAAGAAAGAAAGAAAGAAAGAAAGAAAGAAAGAAAGAAAGAAAGAAGAAAGAAAGAAAGAAAGAAAGAAAGAAAGAAAGAAAGAAAGAAAGAAAGAAAGAAAGAAAGAAAGAAAGAAAGAAAGAAAGAGAGGAGCTACAAAAGTTCTATCAGTATCAGTCAAAAAGTGTGTATTTGTATCCTGTCAGTAAGGAGCCAATGGGAGAGGCAGACATCAATATAAAAACTATTATAATTTTTTTCATAGCCTAATGCTATGAACTGTCATCCAATGATTATTTAAAATAATTTTAAATACATTTAGATTTTCATTGTGTTTCTCTAAAGTAGTGTAATCTATATTCAGATGTCCATTATATGGAATATTTAGTAATTCATTTGTTGTTTACAGTTTGCTACTTCAAGCTCTAAGAAGCTTATACATTTTAAATTCCAGTGATTCAAAATTTCTGTGAGGAAATCCTAGTGTAGTTTTGGGTGTTTTATTTGTTTGTTCACTTCCAACTTCTGCACAAGTTTGGTTCCCTTTTATAACTTAAGAAGTTACCTCAAAGAAACTGAGTATTTAATGGATCATACCTACGTAGGAATTATTATACATGATTGTAACATTAAATTATTTAATGTAGAAGCCAGGGAGATGGCTCAGTGGAATAAGAGCTTCCCTGGCAAGTGCAAGGGCCTGAGTTCAATCCCCGGTTCTGCCCAAAAAATATTTAATGTAAGTTGCCTGCACCACGGGAATGGAAATTATTTAGCCTTAAAAGAGAAGTAATTCCTGAAGCACACAATCTCATGGGTGATATTTGAGAACATTCCAGAAAATAATAATCACTCAATAGTATTTGGGGGAAATATTATAATCAATATTACAATCACTTCTTAGGCCAGGTGGCTGTACTTGTCTTAATACAACCCTTTTCCATATAGCGTATAAATAATCAGTAAGCAAGGAACGTCACTACTAGAAAAGTGTCTCAAAGGGTCTGATTGAACTGCTTCATCCCAGTGACTCAGCTTTGTAAAACAAATTAAGAACTGTGATGAGCACATATGCATTTTTATATATGCACACATGCGTCCTTTTTTTAATGAGGCAGACAAAATTTGTCCTATGCATGTCCTCAGTCACAGTCTCTAAAACTTAGCAGAGTTCTATCGACTTAATAGCTGTTTCTTTCCTTTTTTGATCCTAGAATTGCACCTAGCCCTTGTATCTGCCAAGCCTGTGCTCATCCACTGATGTACATCCAAGTCCCTCTTAACAGAGATTGCAATGAATAATACAGTATCATTGCCTATAAGCACAGTGTTGTACAACAAATCACTACAACTAATTCATTTTGCACAAATTCAAGTTTTATATTAATTGAACAACTTTTTCCCTTCCCCCAGCCTCTGCTAAACTAACTTTTTTATCTATGAATTTGAATCCTTCAGATATGTCCTATAGTAGACATGTGCAATAATCGTTCTTCTGTGACTGCTTATCTCACATACCACATTGCCCTACAGTGTCATCATGCTGTTGCATGCTGAAAGATTTCCTTCTTTTTTAAGACTGAGTAATATTTCATTGCATGCATGCTCTACATTTTTAAGCCAACTATACAGAACTGGGGAAAGCATTTGGAAACCATACATAGAAAGTGGTTAATTTCTGAACTATATAAGGAATTAAAGTCAGTAGAAAATAACTAATAACAGGAATCTTGAAAGTGACAAAATTTTGATAGGCATTTTTCAGAGAAGACAAATGAACAACTGTGTGGAAAAAATACTCAATATCACTATCCATCAGGGAAATGCAAATTCAAAGCACAGTGGAAATAGGTATTATTAAAAAGCCAAAGGTAAAAAAGCTTGTGAGATGGAGAAATTAGAAGCCTTGTCCATTGTCAGTTAGAATAGAAAAGGGCTCATCTGCCAGGAAAAACAGCATAGCAGTTCTTCTAAAAACCAAAAGGAAAACTATCATAGGATTCAGCAAAAGCACCTCTGGGTAGTTGAAAAAAATTGAAACAAGTAACTCAAAAAGATACTACTACTATCAGATCCTACTGATCATTGCAGCAGTATTCACACACATGCTCCCGAGTGTATACATACTATATTTTTTTTATCCACTCATCTGTTGATGAACATATAGGGCACTTCCAAGATTCAACCATTGTATTTGCCCAGCCAAGACAAATGAATGAAAAATGGAGTAGGCCATACTATCCACACAGCTGAATCCTGCTCAGCTTATAGTAACATTTTGCAGTACACAGAAAAATGTGCAAAGGTCTTGCTGTGCCACTAAGGCTCTGGGCTGAAAGACCCTTCACCTCCCAGCCTGGGCTGCCCCCTTCCTCGTGGCTTTCTGGGTTTCAGCTGTCATGGTCACAGTCTGGCTCATGCTGGGATATATGGAGGAACAGTTACTTGAATGTGTATTGTCTAAAAAACTATGTTATAAAGGGGACCTTAAACCTTTTCCTTAATAATGTGCCCTCTGTTTGTATTAGTTTCTAAAGTAGAACAAATCTCAAGCTCAGTTTAAACCTTCCTTTCATTATATTGATACTATGTATATGAATTTTTGTAAGTTCTTAGTTGACAGAAAAAAGAAGTCCCTTTGTCAGCTATTTTCATTTTACATTTAGAACTAATGCATTCACTTTGGAAGCAGGGACATTAATATATATTCTTTTTAGAATTTTGAAGATTTTGATGTACAAGCCTCCAGTGAATGGCCGCAGCAGTTTAGTATGCTATTAATATGGCACAAAATACTTTAATGTTGGTACTTTACATATGTTATGACATGACAGCCATATGAAGATTTTATCTTAAAAGATAACAAGGTATTGCTGAGCTGCGAAAGGCTCAAGTCAACAACTTCTTCTGGATAACACTCTACTATTGTGCACTGCTGGACTGTGTTGGAGTGTTTTGCTGAATTCACGCACCTATAGTACTTAGATGCCAATGGAATACCCATCTCTGGCAGGACTAAACAAAAAAGAGGATACAAAGGAAGGATCATTTTGTCTGTGTATATACAGAACAGTCAGGATAGATATACAGCTACTCTCACTTAATTCAACGGGTAGAAAGATTTGTAGTAATAGTGTTTGGCCAGGATATCCTGTCTGCTTGTACTGTGGATAACCACTAAGAAGATAACAATGAACAATGTATTAATTATTGAAACTGTCCTAGTAATCAGTTTTGAAGCTCTTTGTCATTTGTTTCTGAATAAAAGAAAAGAAAAGAGAATAAGGCATGTGGTACAGGGTCTCACTGTGCAGCTCAAACTTGTAATGAGCCTCCTGTTTTCAGCCTCCCCAGTGCTGGAAGTTTAAGCATGCACAACCGCACCTGGTCTCGCAGTAGTAGGTTCAGCACACCCAGGAGTGGGGCTGGTATAGCGTGTGGTGCTGCACCAAACCCCAGTCCCTGCACTGCCCAGGCAGTGCTTAGTCTGCTGAGCTATCTCATCAGCCCTTGAAACACTGACTGCAGAGCTAGAGATATGGCTCAGCATCCTGGCAAGTGCAAGGTCCAGAGTTTGAGTCTTGGGACACACACACAAAGATAATAAAAATATCCCATTATAATACTATAACCATATAGAGATGATGAAGTAAAAAAATCTTGTATACAAGTCCCATGACATTAATCGACAGCTGGACCAGTCCCTTTTCACAGCAGCTTGTTCATTTAGAAGTAAGACTTGAGAGACAAAAAGAATTCCTTTCAAAAGAAACACACATAGGCTCCAAGCTTGTTATCATTTTTCTCCTCTTAGAGTAACAAGAAGAAAAGTGATACACTCTGTATCATTCTATGTGGAACAATATTCACTATAATTAACCCTCTATTCATTTAGAGTTCACAGTTTTTAACTGCCTATTTTATGTCCTGTTGGCGGACAATTTAGTGGGAAACGATCAACATTTGCTGAGCACTAAATCCATTCATCAAACAAATGTGAAAATTTAGAATTATGTACAACTCTGAAATACTAATCTGTGTCATATCAAGATATTATTATTAACTACTACCAGTGCTAGTAAGTCTTAATATGCTATGAGCAAAATGATGCACTTAATGAACACAAAAACAATGAGACCCAAAGATGATAATGAGAAATTAATCTCATTTGTAAGCACCAAAATGACATTCATAACCTTAAACCAATTATATTTTTACTTTTGCACATGTCCATACCACATCTTTTTTTGCCACCCTCTCCCTCACGCCCCCTCATCTCATGGCCCCAATCCCTTTTGCAAATAATCTGTCTCCCTATTTACTATTATCCATCTTTCCTTTTGCTCTTTACTTATAGTTTATTTTTCTTATATAAGACATGATATGACCTATGTATCTGGTTCATTTCACTTAATATTGTGATTTGAGGCTGCATTCATTTTCTTACAGATGACTCTTTTTTTTCATTATGTCAAAGTAGTACTCTAGTGTACTACTTTGAATGGATTTTCTTCATCCATTCATCTGTCAATGAACATATAGGGCACTTGTGAGATGCAGCTATTACAACTGTGCTGCTATGAACAAGGGCATGTATACAGCACAACGATATGGTACTTGTGTTTGTTTGGCCTGCTGGTGTATCACATACAGTACAGTATATGTAAGTCCAGACCAAATACATCTTCCTTTGCGAATCCAGCAATTACTAGTGTCACTTAATAGCTTTCAAAGGATTGCATGGTAAATAAAATAGCACCTTACCTATTCTTTATAAAAGCAATTTTTAAGGATTTTCTCAGGTCAGAAATAGCAAGGTTACTAGTGACCACTTCCCACATCTGTGATCACACAGCTAATAGTCCTGAAGCTGGTGCTTGAACCACAGCTGTTTCTCCTTAACTATACTCATGCAGTTATCAAAGGCACTCTTTCCTACAACCGAGAGGATCAAAATATTTTCTTTTTTTAATGACACTGGGGCTCAAATCCAAGGCCCACACACACCAGGCAAGCTCTCTGCACCTGGCTCTATTCCTAGTCCCAACCAATATTTTGAATAATCAATAATAATGAAGCCTGTATTAATTCACATTTCACAAGCTTTTATCTGTGTTATGTTCTTTAAGCAGACGACTTAGTGGGAAAACTACCAACACGTGCAGAGCCCTGAATATTTATGTACCTGAATCAGTCATGTGTCATTCTTCATCTCATTTCATCTCAAAACTCTAAACCTACTACCTTGTCACTTTTTTAATGATGGGAAACTCAGGAGTTTAACAATATTCTTAAGATTTTAGAATGAGAACCTATCGAAGTCGCTATTCATTTCCAAATCTGTCTAATTCTAAGAACCCATGATCTCTCTTCTGCTTCACCAACTTGATTTTCCATAGTGTTCTATAAAGAATAGATTCTCCCTGCTCCATGTTTCTAACTTTTACCAAGATGTATGTCAAGCATCTGTCTTATCATTTCTGTCAGATAAGTTAGAATAAAATCATACTGACAAAATATGTCACCTCTGTACTTTTTATAGAGCTTTAATTTGAACTCAAAAGTATGATTCGAACACCCAAGCACATAAATGCATCCTCCATTGAGTCTCTTCATTACAATATTGGAGAAAGTGCTTATTTATTCTTCTCACAAACAAGAAGCACACACAAAACTTAGTAGTCCTAAAACATAGATTTAGGTGAAATTATCATTGACTTGAAACTTTCATATAAAGTCAGCGTATGCTACCAAGTTTAAATTCTTAAGTTTTCTAGATGCTGCTGAACAACACTTCCTTGTCCAAAACCTAAATCATAAGGATATTACATAAAATATTTACATATTTCAGCATAAACTTTTCAGAATAACAGTGTCACTTTATTATCTTTGCGTCACATTAGAGAATGGCATCCCAGTTGGCCCAGCACAATGGTGAGACGTTTTTAAATTTTTTCTCACATCATATGCTAAATTTAATAAATATTTATTGAGTGTATAATGTGAACCAGGTGAAGTCTGGAAGACCTAAGGAAGATTGAGCTATAATTTATTCCCTTGAGGATTTAATAATCTGATGGGAAAAGGACATATGTACACACTCAATGGTAGTAGTTGGAAGAATATGACTTTCAATCGTGATATAACCTGCTTCGCTTCATGCAGAGAGCACAGCTATGGAGAAGAACTATGGAGAGCTTGGGCTGAAATGGCAGGATATTAAAGGCAAGACATCAGTTACAAAGCTACAGCATATGTAGGCAGAAATATGACCAGGAATGAATTAAAGAATTAATAAACTAGAAGGGAAACCATCCCAGGTCATTTCAAAGAAAGTATCAATGACATGTGATGCTTACCAGAGGTGAGATTGGGAAATAGAGATGAGTTCAGATTTTCTGATCAGATACTGAGCTAGGGAACACAAAAAGAAGCTACCGAGAAAATACAGTGCTTCATTGGAGGTTTGAGAATGTAGCATACCACCACCAACACACTTAGGAGTAGATAACCAATACCTGGAAAATTGGGAAAATCATACAATAGAGACTGATCCTAAAGATATAGCTTAGGAAAATTATTATTCCAATAAACCTGAAACTTTAGAAGACATAGAACAACACAGAGGAAAAGAACATTGAGAATAAAATGACAGGATCAAATAGACATATAAAAAAGAACAAATAACAAAAAAGTAGAGAATAAAACACAGAATTAGAAATACCTAAAAGGGTAAGCATTAAAAAATATAACAAAAATTTGAGACAGACAATGGAAAGGTATTCAACAAATTTAACAGCATGTAGATGTTCAGGACTGAGATTTAGAGGTTAGGTTTGGTAATGAAAATGTGACTGGTAAATTAGAATTGCAGGAAAGCAGATTGCTATAGATATAACATATGGATGTAAGGGTATAAAAAGTAAAAGTAAAAGTTTCATTGTGAACAAGAAAAAGTTGAACATATGGATGGAAGGGGGAATGTGAAATTAATATTTGGCTTTGTATGGAAAAAACAGTATGTTTATGAACTGTGAGAAAAATGAGAGAGAGAAACAGAGAGTGGCAGAGACAGAGACAGAGAGACAGAGACAGAAACAGAAAAACTGAGAGGAATAAAGATTCTGTGCACACTTTTCAAAGGCCAGGAGATCTTCTATTGGTCTTGCCATAAAGAACCTGGTTTGCTCTAGAAGTGTGACTTAACTGTGATAGAAGAAGTGAGGGCTCTAGGGAACGGTGAGACTGGCGAGCAGTCCAGGCCAGAGAAGCACAGTCCTCGTCAGCGTCCCAGGCTCAGATGCCTATCACCAGAGCAAAGATGAGCCACTGGCGATTCCAAATGAGCACATGACACGTTGCATCAGCTTTGCATTTTTTAGCTTTGTGTTTTCACTGGGTACTTCATGGAAAATACTTTTGTACGGGATCAAGACCATCTTTAGGGAGGAAATGTCTTACTGAAGTCAGTAGACTCAGTGTCTTTTGCTCTTTGTGCTAATCCCTTCTCTGCTAATAATAGGAACAGTTACTTACTTTAAGTATTTTATTAACTTGGTACTGGCATCTGGATAGATCAGTGGTAGATCATTCTATGAGTTTTCTTGCAGAACTAAGGAATAAAGTGGCAGAATTGAGTCACTGATCACAATGTATTAATGGTGGAAATGGTAAAATATGTATCTTCTAGGGACATAGAAAGAATTAATACAAAGGGGACTAATAACAGAAGAGAGAAGAAAGCAACAGTGACTCCATATGTTGTTTGTGACCAAAGTAACTGTCATCTGTTACAGGGTTAACGCACTGTAAACCTCCAGTAACCCTTACAGGGAATACATGAATGAGCACATGACCGATGTGTCCTTCAAAAGGAAACAACTAAGATTGGATGAGTGAGGTTTGTTTTAACATTTTGAGTTCGAAAAACAATCCAAAGGTCTTTGACAATGTTAAAACAAGTTGCAGCATACTGTTCTCGTAGTACCTCCTGCTCTCATTTGGCAGTGACAGAAAAGTGAATTAATGTAGCCGGGCACCCCGATTGTTCAGCTGGACATTGGTAAATCAGTAGAGATGGCTCTGAGCAGGACTTTGCTACCTGGATGGTCAGAATGCCAGCTCTATCTCACCCCGCCTCCATGAATGTGATCTTGAACAAGCTACAGAATGCTTCTATGTTCAAGCTTCCTAAACTAAGCTGAGGGAATAAGAGTACCATCTTCCTATAAGGCAATGAAGACTTGATCAGTGACATACACCTCTTAGTCTTGAGCAATATATCAGAAATCTGAGATATGCAGATCAGACTTCACTAGATAACTTGACTATCCAAGATTCTCAACCAAGAGATAATTATTGAGCCCTTTGTTTTTTGTTTGTCTGTTTGTTTAGTACCATGGATTGAACTCAGGACCTTGCATTTGCCAGGTAGGCGCTTATGCTGCTGAGCTATCTTCCTTGTCTTTGGATAAGAAACAGTATTAGGTGGAGCACATCAGACTAACATGTGTCTGAATGCAGGAGCTGCTGTCTTGTTATTGCTCAAATCACAACTAAAAGATAGGTCTCTTTAAAAAAAAACAAGCAGTTAATTGAGTTTAGAATTAAAAGTTTTTGATAATTAAAAGTTTTTAACATTAACCAGTTGATTTAGCAGAAGTTTATTAATTTATTGCATGTACTGGCTATGGTTCAGAATTCATCTTTGGCTTCTTCTGGCACTTAGAGTGTGATGAAAAAATTAAGAACATGCTATTTTTTTTCAAAATAAATGGTTATATCATACAGGAAATTTCAAATTACTATAACTGCATACTTTATTTTGTTCCAATGTGTTTTTCTCTAATTGGTGTTATATAGACATTTAAATGAACTATAAAATATATTTTACCTACATATAAACATTTATATCCTGTTTTCATTAAAGCTTATTTATATGAAAAGCTTGAATGAATTTATTTATTGGATAATAATACACAATCAACAAAAATATATATATGTTCTGTCATTGTTATGGTAAATTTTCCCTAATTTTGTGCAGTTTTATGTTTGTATTAATTTATCTAATCCTCAAAGCAGTGATATTAGTTCCTATTTATTCATGTAGATTTTTGTCACAAGAACATCAAGTACTATAGCTCAGAGACAGAGCCTGGATCTGAATTACAGCTCACTAAAAAAAGAACCAAGTGACAACCAAGAACAACTTTAATAAATCAATTAATTTTAAAAAGATGGGCAGTTTTAAATGGTCAGCAGTCTTAAATACTACTTTAAAAAATTTTCCATAATTGAAAAACTTTTCAGCAAAACATCTTTTGAACAAGAAAATCAAAGACCATGTCAGTATGCTTGTCATTCTGATATTTTGCTTTCAACAGGCTCTCATTCTATCCAAACTTGTCCTAAACTGGGTTCAAGCAGTTCTCTCCTTTGCCTCAGCCTCTCAAGCACCAGATATAAATTACTGTTCTTTCCCCCTTTTTTCTCTCCACTCCACTTGTCATAAGCTCTACTGTAACTTGAGCAGTTGATTGTGCAGAACAAACTTTTAATTTTGTGCTTGATTTCAACCCAGAAATTATCACTACAATGAAGCTGGGGCTGACTCCCTTAGTTAGTGGTGTGGAATTGATTACTCTGAATTTAGTCTCCTAAAGTTTGTGTGTGTGTGTGTGTGTGTGTGTGTGTGTGTGTGTGGAAAGAGACCAGAAGAGAATGAGAAAAAGGGCTTGTGTGACTTTCCCAATTTATTACCTGCTCCTCTAACCGAAATCTACCTAGCTCCCCTCAGTAATCAAGTCGTTAACTTATTATTTATCCAGTAACACACCACTTCTTATATTCCTAAGGTCTGACTCATAAAACTCTTCTCTCCCATGATGGCTAGTTTCAACAAACCTCTAGACTGTTTTCTTTCTCCAACTAAATTTATCTTTAAATTTATCTGTAAAAGAGTGTAAAGCTGTTTTGAATAATTTTCAAGTATATTTGAAGATAAATTTACAAAAGAATGAAGATACATATTCGTTTGTCCTAACAAAGGAATAGAGAAATTGCAGACAATCAGTGGAACAAAAGCAAGTTGTTAAAATTCACAGCATTGTCTGTGTTACAATTTTAGAAATTAAAAAATGAAAATAGATTCATTGTTTCATGGGTTAAAAAAGAAAGCCTTTGAAACTTACTACTTCTGTATAATTCACAAAGAACAATTACATAAAATTCCTCACTTCTTTCATCTCATATTGAAAAATAAGATAAAAGATATTTTCTAAGCCTTTTTACTTCAAAAAAAATCCAAGCCATCAATGCACATATTACTGATATCTGCAATCCCAGTGCTCTCGGAGGATGAGGCAGGAAAATCCCAAGTATGAGCCCAGTGTTAGATGTCCCCTCCTCCCCCATTTTGAGACAGGGTCTCAGTATGAAGCTTAGGCTTGTCTTGAGCTCACTTTGTAGCCTAGGCTAGTCTCGAGCTAACAGTGATCCTCCTGCCTCAGCCTCCTAAGTGCTGGGATTATAGGAGTATGCTACCACACCCAGCTGTCCAGTGTGAGAAATTTAATAAGAATTTGCTTCAAAAATAAAAGAGAAAAAGACTTTGTATGTATCTGAGAGCAAAGGGCCTATGTTCAACTCTCAGTAATGCAAAAAATAGAGAAATAAAAATAATAAAATTAAATCCTAATCTTAACAATGAACTAAAACTTCTCAAGTATTTTCGGTTATTTTACCTTTGCAACTCATACAAAGAATAACATGTTCTGTAGCTTTGACACGGCCCATATAAAAGAGCAGAGTTAATATTTAGTCTATAATGAAATGGGTACTTTTACTCACTAGATTAATAATCAAGAGATCTCACTAATATTTCAGAGATGCTACCAAGAACCTGTGAGAATTTTGCCAAGTGATCTTATATTTTCAACTTTTTATTTTGAATAGAGGAATCACTGAGCCCTTTTAAGAATCTAGTGGTTTTTATATAATATTTCAAGTGTCTCTTTTTTGTGATAGTCATAAAAACAATAAAACCAAATAATGATGATTCTTAAAGCATATTTTGGATTCCTTGTTTCTTACAATTCAAGAATATTCAAACTTAATTAAAATTATTTCTTTTAGGTGAAACTATCACTGCTTCCTCCCTTTGCCCTTTACTAATAAATTCTCCACATACGAATATCTTATAGGACATATTGACTGAAAGAATATTTGGACAAACTTGCTGCAGACTACTTGCTGCCTTGTTATCTGTGCTTATTTATCCAGTCAAAACCCTAAAAGCATGCATGTAGTCTAATCACTTATATTCCTTTGATGAAGTTCAATGAATCTTTTTAACTACATTGATTATTATAAAGTTAATATCCCATTCTAAGGAATATTCAGATTTGCCTTTAAGAATTACACAAGAAAAAAAATGAACACATATGTCAAATTTATTTTTTTATGTTTTTTATTGAAGTACAAATATCAATGAGACAGTTTTATGACACCTTAATAGGACAGATTCGACAAATTAATACATTGAAAACTGTTTTCATAATGTTTTGGTATCGTACAAGGTGCACATATAATATTATACTTACAGACATTATTATAGCAGATGTCACTTATCAGTAAATTAAGAGAGTATAGCTGTTTGCTTATCTTTTTTTTATACCTGAATTATATCACAGATTCAATAATTAATACTTTCTACCTTGTTATTTTCCTAGTGTTTGTCCATAGTACTAGAAGCTGACATAATATCTTGTCCAACCACTATTAGTGCAGATCTTGCTTCTCATAGAATTATGCAGAAGCATGGCATATTTAACCTAACTGTACTGTTTATACACATACATCATGACTTTTCCTTTGTATACCCTTTTTTTTTGTCTCGACCTGTAAAAGATGGGTACTCCATTGTCATTAAACCAATTTAGGTACCTGAACTCGGCAACACAATCCAACACAGTCCAGTATTCCACAATAATAGTGAGTTATCTGAAGAAGTTGTTGACTGTAGCCATTTACAGCTCAACGTATATTATGGCCCCACATTGTATACCTCATTTTTATACTTTTCTGCTGGATGGTTAAGACTGAGATAGAGCAAGACCTATATGACAAAACATGTAGTTTTTGTTTCTGAGGAGGTCAGTGAAGTCCCCTCAGGGTTTATCTTGTGTCATCCATGTATGTCAAATTTGGAAAGATTCATAAGAAAACAATTTTCTCAGGTTTTCTCTGAAAATCCCATATCTTAAGCCCATTGCTTTAGATCACTTAAGTTGATTGATGTATTACAGTAACTTATATCTGAAATATATAGCATATATGTTCATTAGGTAAAAATAATCAGCAAATTAATAAACTTTTCATTGTGAAATAAAAAACAATTCACATTTCTTTGATATGGGGAGGGAAGGAGGCAGCTGTTTCTCTTCTCCATCTGTGCCTCGCATTTTGCCTGGCATAGACAAGGCTTCTTAACAGTAATTTCTGATAGAATTAAAGAATAAATCTGTGAAAAAAGTGAAAGCTCACAACCTGTAGCTTTAGGCGCACATGGCAAGGTGGGCTCTGGTGGAAGCGGATAGTGCACTCCTAAGCCATGTGACTGTGCGAAGGATTGGACTCGCGAGCGCACTGCCAGTCCCTGCTCCCACCGCAGCCGCTGCTGGAAGCAGCTGTGCACTAGCGGCCTCTGAGTCCCAGCGACAGCTGCTTTTGAATCTTCGCTATTTGGCTTCCAGAATGGGTGGGTATTGCTTACTCATATATTTTCTGTAACTTGAAGAATCTGATTGTGGTAACCTCTATCCTGGAGAAATCACCTACTCTTTAAGACCCATAGGTATTGGAAAAACATCTTAAATGTTTTCTGATGGGAAAGCCACTTTTTACTAGGAATTATTGTTAACATTATCTCTACTTGTGAAGAGCCACAAAGTGTGAACCATTATTTTGTTTGATTACTTCGCACCCAATATTTTGAAGGTCACACACACACACACACACACGCTCACTTTCACTGTCAGTGACATAGTCTACTTCTTTCAGAGTGAGAAATTACAATTCTCCGTGAGGCTGGGAACAATCTTTTGTCAGTGCCTACCATATCCTGAATCTCTACTGTGATTCCCAATGTACAGTAATATTTTATTACAATATCTGCTTCTCCAACCTTTCCAAGGGGAAGACCTGTCTCATTTTTACCCCCAACATGTGACCAAAACCCAGTCCAGGTAGACCCCTAGTAGCCATTGAATAAATCAGCTTGTAAACAGTAGTTCCAAGTAGGCTGACCCTGCAATATCCCCATTTCAGCCAGGCAAAGTGTGGCAAAGAAGCCTCTCAGTGAATAAAACAAAGCACCAGTTCCTTTAAATTAAGGACTAAGATTTTCCTGAACTCAGTAAGCACTTGTATTTCCCTGTGTCACTGTATGCCAAAGTGATTCTGGCCCATTAGATGGCAAATAGGACAGCTTAATAACTGCAGCGGAATTATAAAATTCTACTCAGATTATAATGACAACTGCAGTGGATTGTAAATTCATTTATCTTTTAGCCAAAACACTTGTAGCATCAAAGAACAGGGTGTTACCGTGTCAGCTTCCTTCAGAGAATGGAAAATCAGGCTGTAAAGTAAAATTATCTGATTAATATCAGAGGCACTGGAATCTGAAAAGCTTCCATTCATTTTTTAATTTTTTTCTTTAGTTGAGGAGAGGTAGTATATATTTATGATAGACAATCTGATATTCTTATGTAACCTCTTAATAAATACTGCAAACATCAGCTGAATACAGTGGAGTTATCTCCAGGTGTATTTACATTTGAGAAAGAATTCTGACACTATCCAGTCAGTTTTTGAACTGGACACACTAAAATCTTTAAAACTTCAAATAAAAAATAGAAGGTAGGCAAAAAGAGATATGAGACTAAATTATTTTAGCTTTATAGCAAAGAATACATAAATTTTAACAGGATTATATTAAAGAGAATGGAAAGAATACAAAGGTTGTGGAAGAAAGGTAAGATGGAAGAGAACTACTAAAATATTCATTGGCAGAAACCTGCACAACTTGGATGTGCTGTTCCTGCAGGGTTTCAGCACCCTTCTCTGCAGCAGTGTCTCTCCTTTTCATTAGCATTGCTGCTGCTGCTGCTGCTGCTGCTTATAAAGAGAGTCACAAATCAAAATAGACTCAGCGAGCTTTTCGATAATTCTAGAAGGGTGGCAAGCACTGCCAGAGAAGGACCGCACACCACTACCCGCACATGGAGTCTCCTTAGCAAAACAAAGCCTGAATGGGTTGGAGATGGTTCCCCGCTGTTGGTGATTCTGCTGGGCACCTTCTGTGGCACCCTATACTATTTTTTCTCTACAGACCAATGCCACTGAGCAGGAGATGTCAGAGGGAATGAAAAAGTTGTTTTTTGAAATGTTTATGCTTCTAAATTTTTTCTTCCTGTCAGCATGATTCATACCTATTGGTTCTTAGCCTGGAGCACCTAGTATGGCTAGCAGTTGAGGCAGCTGAACCAATATGATATGAATAAGGAATGGGCTGCCTAGGCAGAGTGTGGAGCTAGTCAGCACTAAGGGCACATGCCGAAGTGTAGACCAGCAGTTGTATGGATTCTTTCTATTATTCTTTCTTTCTCAAGGGGAACCAGGAAAACGAGAGCTAGTAAGAGCCTGAACACCACCTGGACTCAGATTGGAAGATTATTCACTTGCTTTTTGGCTCATTCCTGACAACTTCAATGGAACTATGTGATTAAGGTATTCAGAAAAATCAGAAACAAATCTTGTATGCTTTTGGTGCCCAGGCTTCCTTCCCACATCATATGTTACATGAGGGAGAAAATGTATTTGTGCCAAAGAACGCAAATTTCCTTTATTATTGTAAAGGAAAATCAGCATTTGTCATCTGTCCTGAAATTGTAACTAGTTTTAATGTGTTTGAACTACTAGTTTAGGTTGGTAGGGCACTGGCCATTTGTATAACATTTCGCTTTCCTCCCACTCGCATTTGGTACTCTATCAAATCCAAAGTTGTCACGGTTCATTATCTGTAGATGATCTTGAGCAGCCTTGCGTTCTAAAAGAATATGTTGTGGCATCTGTCTCTGTGCTTTTGTGGCCTGCGGTACAAATGAGGGCTGAGTAAGAGAGTTGGGTGGGGGTTGAGGGGAAGAGAGAATTTGTCTCAGACGTATGTTTCTTTGTGCATGGTACATCTCATCCTTTTATACATGCCTAATTCAACAGCAAGGAGCATATATCACATTCTGAATATTACATATGTTGGAGTACATAATTGAAATTGTAACGTATCTGCCTGAATGTCTTAACTAATGAATTCCATCAAATTCAATTATCATTCTTAGACTCATTAGCCAATCAAATTACTCCTTTTCTCTAATCCTTTCTAAAACATTGTTGCTAGGCATAAACATGAGACTAGGAAGTAAATGGAGGCAATTAGAATATTTCATTGATTCTTTTAATGTATTTGGTACAGGGTCTACAGGGTCTCACTATGTAGATCAGACTAGTAGTGATTCTCCTGTTTTCAACCTCCCAAGTGCTGGGATTACAGGAGCACACCACCACCATGCCCAATCTCTATTTTTTTTTTTTTTAATACCTGTTTTATTTTTTTTTTTTATCTTTTTTTTTCCATTTATTTTTATTTTATTAAAATACGAATGTCAATCAGACAGTTTCAAGACACCTTAACCATACAGAGTCGATGAATTAATACATTGCAAACTGTTTTCATAACGTTTTGGTACTGTACAAGGTGCATACATGAAATTATATTTACAGGTTTTTTTATAGCTGAATTATATCAAAGATTCAATAATTAT